>JAHWXV010833579.1:0-16014 GCA_024586415.1 Phrixothrix hirtus
AAAGTCTATGAAGTCCTTAATTCAATGTTTCATAATTACACTTCCGTATTTATGAATATAGCGAAAATGCGTAGAATTTTTAGGAATTCTTTTAGATCGCATTTCGCGTTATTCTGTCGGTTTGTATAAAGGTTACTATACGTCTTGGTGTATGCTACGTGTGCATTTTAGTTTTTAATAGATATAGGTATATTAACATTATACATCTATAGGTGAACATAATATAAATTGAAACACATTGTTTCTATACTAGTTACTCATAGTGCAACTGAAGGAGTGGACCAGTAATAAAGCGGAGTTGCTTGCAGCATTTCCAATTTCTGATGTAAAAATGGCATTGTCGTTCGATAAGGCTGATCCAAATTTCATTGAGGTTTTAGGGTTTCAATGCGGTCTAGTAAAATACACCTTTTTATACTTAGTTTCTTACGATAGCAGACCGTGCACAAAGAGACTCATTCTGTCAAAAATTTCAAGGATTTTTGATCTTTTTAAGATTTTCCGCACCAGTTAGTCTTCCAGCCAAAAATTGGTTTAGATGAAATTCCTTCTCCTTACATATTAGAAACTTGGTCTCGATTTAGAACCGAATTGCTACACATTTCAGAATTAAGGTTAGATAGATGTCTCAGCATAGATAATCCTAGCAGGGTAGAGCTTAATCGGTTTCCAAATACCTCTTTTATGGGTTATGGAGCGGTATTTTTTCTACACACTGGGTCAGTACCCGGTGATATTTTCATTTCTATTGTCATAGCCAAAACAAAGGTTGCACCTTTGAAGACTGTATCGTTCCTAACGCTTGAACTATGTGTAGTTCATCCCTTGGCCGATCCTATTTCCTCCATTAAATGCAGTCTTTCAAATACAACCACTTTCAATGAAATTTAGGCTTGGACGGATTCGAAAGTCGTATTATCATGGTTGTCCTCCTCAGGTGTTCGTAGCGAGTTGAATTAGTATCATGCAGGAGAATCCTTCTTTCAGTTGTTTGCATTACATTCCATTCGCCGAAAATCCCGAGAACTTAACTTCCAGAAGGATGACTTCCGAGAAGCTGCGTGACACTGAGATTTTGTGGAAGGGGCATTACTTATTTCTAACTATCAAGTCGCCCATGAACAACGAACACTTTTAGCAACTACAGCCTAGCTGAATAGCTAAGACCAAGTTATAACTAAAGGTTATTTCTTAGCAACAATTCGGCGTACTGTTTCCTGCTTAGGAAAGTTACTTCGAAAGGAAAAGAGAATTTATTATTTTTCTTCCAAAATGTCAACATCTGGAATGTATCACGCAATCATTGTTTTCGTTCAGATCATAGTTCTTTCACGTACCTTTTCGTGCTTGAAAGGATGGTGCTTCCAAAAGCTTTTCGAAAACTTTCGCTATTCTAAGATGCTGACGATTGCCTAAGAGTAGGCGTCCGTTTACATTATATTAAACTTTCAAATTCGTCAAAACATTCGTTGCTGCTACCGAGATTACATCGTCTGGCCGAACTTCATCATTCACAATTCACATCGAATTTATTCGCATCCGGGGTTGAGAGCTTTGCATTATCTACTGAGGCAGCATTTTTGGATATTATCGCCAAGACGTGCGATTAATTAGGTCGTTTCGCACTGTGCGCCTTATTTCCGAATTAAATCCGGACCAACTTTCCAGCTTATGGGAAATTTACCGCCACATCACATCTCCTAACGTAAGGCGTCTTCCAAAGTCGATATCGACTATTGTGGCCACTTGTTTATCACTAGGGGAAAGTATAGAATGGCAAAGGTACATAAGGCGTACATCTATGTTTTCATTTATTCAGCTACTACAGCAGGTAACCCAGAATTGCTTTCGGATTTGTCCATTGACGGTCTTTTAGTAGCCTTCAAGTGATTTGCCGCCAGGCGAGGTAGGGTTCTGGAAGTTTCTCCTCGACTATGGCACGAACTTTGCCAATGCCAATCGATTACTTTCGCAATATTCGAGGGAGGCTTGTGAAAAACTACAAATCAATTGGCATTTCGCACCACAGGGTGCTCCAAATTTCAATGCCTTAAGTGAGGCGGCGGTTAAATCGGTCTAGACCAATCTTCGGAGTATGGCTGGAAAGAAACGTTTAACGTATGAGGAATTCCTCACATTCTTTTGGCAAGTTGAGGTTACTTTGAATTCAAGGCCCTTATAAATTCAAAGTCCGGAACCAGTTGACCGCCTTCCGCTTACGCCGTGGCATATTCCCATACAATTACTAACTAATGATTGTTTTAAATTTCAATTTGCAAAAATTAAATTAGTAAACGTTAAATCCAGCTTTGAAAAGATCCCAACTTCAAATAAAAATTTTGAGGTTCAGAAATAATATGGCCTAAATGATCTTCAAGCTGTATATAAGTGAAATTAATAATTAACTAACACAACGGTTAGGCATGAAGATGCAGGATGGAGTTGGTTGAACACTTACGTGGTAAATTAATGCGGGAAGATGTAATTTCCAACCTTTGAGTTGTGAAGTCAAGGAAGACATTAGCGCCCCTTTTTTGTTATTAAAAGCAACAACTAAGAAGTCCAAGAAAATAGATGCGCACGGATATAGTACGCAGAACGGGATCTAAGTGTACGACACTGGTATATGATAATAAAGATAACTCACCCACTTTAACATAATAATTTAGATTCAATGTGTTTTTTAAAAATAAAGTACTGGTCCAGTTGAACGGCTCAACGCCAATATAGGCTGACAACAGGCGGCTCCATCCCTGGGAATTGAACCTTGACCCGTTCTGAGAAAATGAAACAGTTAAATTTTGCCCATCATCAGTCGAATATAAAAAGCAAAGGTGTGGGTCCCAACAAGCGGAACGACGCACAGTAATTTTTAAATCAATATAATTTTAGGAAATATTAATGCAAGGAATTTGGGAATTTGGTATTGCTTCACTTAACAGAGCCAAATTGTCCTATCATAATCCAAACTCGTAAATGATCCGCGTTGGCTCGATCAGCTTTGAACTTAAGCAAAAGCCGTCTTCCAAAATATCTAAATTAATAATATTATTGAAAGTAACCAACAGTCAATCATTGCAAATTATAATTATACCATGTATGTAATTGTATACTTTATGCTTCAGTGATAAAATAATTGCATTAGTGATTAAATTAATAATATACACGCGTTCAAAAATTATGAATTAAATTAAATTCGGCACTCGTTATATGGAAGATGAAATCTATGCAGTGTAAATAAATTGAAACTAAATAACCAAAAATAGAATATTGCAATTGTAACGTTAGATGCCTTTAGAATGGGATCATGTTGTTTCTGAAACTAGTAGACAAAAGAATTACTTGAAAAATAAAGATTGGTAAGGTGGCTTTTGAATTATGATTCATTTTTCAAAATCACTTTTTATTGAGACAATAAGGGTATACAGATTATCTCTAGATAAATTTTAACGTATAATGGGCACTTTTGACAGTGAAGAGTTGTTTAAATTTTTCGTGTGCGCGTTATAAGTTGAATTTGAAAGGTATAGTTTTCAAAATTATGCAGAGGGTGAGAGTAAAATAGATAGGTATATAAGAAACTAGGTAAACTCCTTTTTAATAATGTTAATTGCTACTTTAAAACATAAATGTTAATGGAAGAAGTCTAAATTTATCGAGGTAGAATTTAAAAATCGATTTTCATTAACGCCTACCCATTGCAACAAATACTAAGATTAACTGTATATTCTTAGTAAATGCCAAATATTTTACATGCTTGATGTATTATAATTTTTGAAAGCTGATTTTTCCATTAAGCTTAAGATTTACTATAGATAATATTCGATACAACTATTAAGAAACTCAATTTATATTTTGTGTTAGTAATGAGCTGCAATTGGACGTACTTATCTAATTTACATAAATGATATACCAATTAGGACAAATGTTGCTCCAAGAATGGCGAGGGCCGCTATATGGCGAATATTAACAAAATTTAATAGAAATTGCCCTAAATCTTCCCTGCGCGTTATATTCCGAAATTTACGGTAATTATAGATAAACTATCTATATATTTGGCGAGATATAATTCGGTAAGTAGGATGTAATTTGGACAATGAATTTAAGTTTCAAGGTTTGTTTGATTGAATTTATGGCCATGGTTTTTTGATCAAAGAGTGTTGTACAACCTCTGCATAATTGGCACTATGATATTATTACATGAACCGGTAACTTTATTTGATCCATATTAGCAGATAAGATAGAAACAATTCCACTGTCCCAGTTTAGTAAATTCAACGATTTTTAACACATGTTCTTATATTTATTGATATTGATGTTCTTTTAGTCTTCCATGCCTAAATTCACATTCAACGTAAAATTTGTCTATTTATAACAATCTTCAGTTAGTTTTTCTTATTTAGGTCATTTTCCTGGTTACAAAAGAGGTAAACCAGCTTCAGATGATGGGATGGCTTGGCTTAATTAAAGACAACATTATTTAATTACCTACTTCCGGAATGGTCAAAGTTATTGCGCCGCTGGTTTTATTTCAACAGCGATTATAAATAGAAACCATAAACATACATCAATATTGTATCTGCGTAAAACTTATAATAGAAATCTGTTGCAAAGATTTAGTTAAATATTGTATACGTAAATGTAACAATTTATGATTTTGAATAATAAAGCTATCAGCATTTACACGCTCTTCATACGCATGAAGTACAACTCAATATAGTAACAGTATATTCTAATAGAATCTCTTATTTGCGGAGAGTGAATAAACTTTTTACTATTTCAATGTCAATAAACACACACGCACGCACACACGCACACTACCATATGCCAACGAGCACACCTACACACGCACACACGAATTATTAGATAAACGTCCTAAAATAAATGTATAAATCATTATTTCTGTCGTCCCTATAAAGCACATTTTTGAAATATTATTTGTAAAGCAATTTTTCGACGTCTGCAAGAACTAAGAATATAATCTAAACTTTGACATTTAATTATTTCATAAACAGAATATATTATTCTGAATAAATAATAATCCCAATATATGCAATGGCGTAATAGATTCTCGAGAGACAGTAAAATACATAAAGATAAAGTAAACGAAATTTATTTTCAATCACCTAGTAGTAAAATATTATTGAAAATTAAATAGAAAATTAATTTATTTATTAGTAAACAAAATAATAAACGTTTGATTAAACCAATTTCCAAGCGAATAGCTTCTATTAACTGAATGATATATAGACGCATCAAAATTACACATTTCTATTGGTTAATGGATAACTCCCAGTTTGGTGATATATTTCATATGAAATCTCTGATGAAGTGTTAAATTTTATTGAAACAATAGTAATTTTGTATATACAGCGAAAAATGTTGGTTGTTTTAAAAAAAATCTATGGTTCATTTATGCAGACTAGTAGAACTACACAAACAGCGGAAAGTTCGTAAATAACTTAAACACTTGGTAAATTACGTACGATAATAAATATATAACGATGTTTAGAAAATAACAATATGTATTTTTTATTCATTTTATTAATGTATAAGGAATTCTTCTAGTTGTAATAATTGTTTACATAGTTTATTACATGTTCGTAATAAATCTGTAAGAGCAGCCGTGGTTCAGAAATAGAATGCGTTAGATATCAAATTAGTTCTTCACCCTTGTACTCCTGCTACATGGAAAATTAGGTTCCCTAGATTGATAGAGTGTGCTGCAATTTCATTTCCATTAGAAGCAGAAAGCTGGTTTCATTCAATACGTTTAATTTAAGTAACCACCAATTTTGTATTAAGCTTAAACTACCTAAAAATCGATATAATCTAATTTAAATGTGAAGATTGATTAAATACGTAAAATAGTTAGATCCCAGGGAATCTAATCAGAAGGTCGCGGGTTCAATCCCCGTTCAAAGGAAAACTTTTCGAAAATTTTTACTTTTCCAAATGTAATTATTTCATCAATATTCAAATATAATATATATGTAGCTTATATCAATGACCTATTATTCAATTTATTGCGAAATTTTTAGGAAGACCACCTGGATGATATAAATTAAAACATGGAATTATATAAACAAAATTCAAGTGTTAGCGTAATATTGTTTATATGTACATTCGTTTTAAAGGTTATAGAGTATTCACCATTAGAGGTCGTTTACATGAGTTTGATCGATTGCTGTCTTTATCATGTAAGGATCTTACATCAAAACAGAATATACAAATTTATTCAATAATAACGTATTTAGAATAAAAGTCCAATGCAATTCCGTAATTTGAAGACCAGCTAACAGGTCCATACATCCTTGACAGCAAATTATTAAAGCTATTATACCGGGTGCCCGGAGACTCAGCTGGCACAGCTTATAGATGTGTCCTATAGGTAATTTTAAGCTAAAAGTACCTGATACATCTATCCAAAACTCCATAATAGAGAAGTTATAAGTTATATTAAATTTAATTGAGCAAGCACGACAACTTAGCATAACGGTGTATTTATTAACAAAAAATTATGTTTAATACAAATTTAATTACAGTAATTGCTTAATATGTCTTCCTACTACCTAAATGCACATTCTAACTCTTTCTGTAATTGAGGAGATCGCTCTCTGAAGAGTATGACGGTCCATTCTTGTGGATATCGCCGGAGTCAAAACTTTATGAAGTAATTTTATATCTAGTGTAGGTTTTTCGGCATACACTAAATCTTTCATATATCCCAAAGGTCTGGTGAACTCGATAACCAGGGAACTAGACCTCTTTCAATCCATCCGCTGGCAGAATTGTAATTTAGATATGTTATTACATTGCTGCTAAACTGAGTTGACCCTGCTAAAACTACAAGTTTACTGTTTCAGAATAGGAACCTTTCCAATAATCCTGGCAAATCGTATAGTAAAAGTTTAACTAGGGCTTGGATAATAAGCGTTCTTTAGTTATTAACGGCGCAATAGGTTGATTATTAAGAATGCCTCGCCAAATGTTAATCGTAAACCTATATTAAAAATGCATTACTTTGATTTCGAAAAGCCTCCATATGCGTGAATTTAGTGTACTTATAATTCTATTTTTAATAAATCCGCCTCATCCGTAAACATAATTTTTCCACGAACCTTCTAGTGTACAATGAGCCAAGAACAAAATAGTGCACACACTGTATAGTCTGCAAGCTGTAAAATTTGGACAGTTCGGCTATGTTATGGGTACAAACCAAAATTGTGTAGTGTTCTCCACACTGTCATGTGACTAACACCAATACGATTTGGTATTCTTTGTCCACTAGCGGGAGGGTTGATTTCAATCATTGACGAATAACTGCTCTTCGATAAGTTGTTGCTGTACGGGGCGCTCTGCAGTTAACAGTCGCGTCAACGATCTTAGCTAAATATACTTCAACAAGATATTCTTCGATCTGGGAGCAGCCTCCGCCTATATTTCTCCACTGCTGCTCTTGCATTTCCGTCAGTCTCCATAAATAAAGTGAATGTTGGCATATTCTTGATTTGAAAATATAGTCATTAGTAACCGTTAAAGTGGAAAAAATAATGCAAGACATACATCAAATAAGGGAAAACTGCAATGACAGTGTGACAAAACAATTCATCTGCCTACTTCCTGCATTGATTTTATTCAACAAAAATACATGATAGTTAACCTAACCGTTTGTTGTATTGAGTTTCGGGCCTATGTGTATAAGGTATTTGTAACTTGAAATTACCTAAGGTACACACATATAATCTATGCCAGTCAGGTTGCGAGGCACGCGGTATACGAAAAAGGTATCCAACGACCTGATTGGAACACGGAAACTCGGAAACTGTGATGCTATTATAGTTGATTTTAAAACACCATATAATTATTTAAATCTTATAGAGAGCTAAATATTATTTTGTTTTATTATTCAATAACTTGCCTTATAATTTTACATTTGAAGTTTAACAGAGTCCAGTGTTATATTTAAAAATGAAACCTTTACAGTATAGAAAGAACAAATTATTTCGAGTGTTAAATATAATGCTTAGGGTTATCGCTAAGATGTCATTCCAGTCGATTATGAATATTGCGATGCGAATAAGGCGAGGGCGTTTCCCTCGTTGTATTTCTGATGTGAATGTTTGAGGTCAGGCAGTGAAATATGCGTGACTTCCGGCTGCGATTTTTTTAAAAAGTATATAGAGGTCGAGTATATGTTGTATACAATACCCTTGAGTTAATTACTAGAGCTCTCTTGTTGAAGAACTCCGTTATAAATCGCATCGAAGACGTAATCAATAGAGCCGGGATTTATGTTATGAGGAAACATGTGTTCAACAATTACCTGAATTGTTTAAATTTGTTTGTCCAAATGAATTTTCAAACGAAAATATTTATCGCTAAATTAGCTGGAGTAATCTGTAGCATTCATTGATACCGAAAGAATTTATCGTAGGCCTTCTGACGGCGAAATTACACCATGTATGTTCAACCGCAATTTTATGAAAAAAAATGCAACTTTGAATTTTCATTTGGTCTGTTTGAAGGATCAGCAACTTTTGTTAGTAGTTATCAAATATGCATTTAAATACATATGAGTGTTACAAATAATTTTATGCTGTGCATGCAGTGTAACAAATTCATTTGTTTCATGATTTTGAATGAAAATTCATGTTATTATATGTAACTAATGAATATGCGATTTTGAGTTATGAGATGGTAATATTTAACTTCGTCTTGTTGATACGATGAAGGTGTAGGGCTTAATTTTAACTTAATTTAGGTTAAAGTAGGAAGGTCTACCCAGATGAGATTCTAGGATGTTAGCACCGTTTGTGGAACTTTTGTTCTATTTGAAATTTTTAATTTGTTTATAGATGCGTTTGTTGAATTTTGACCATTTACTATTACAATTTAGCATAGTTATTAAAGTAGAAGTATCAGAACGTATTGTGTATCACTATTAATAAAGCCATCATACAATATGGCAAATTGATTCATTGCGGATATAATTAACGGAGGCTATTTGCAACCTTAAAAGAAAGACGTTATGTCATATTCGATATTTAGGTGAGTTCAGTTTCCTCTAGCGCTCTTGAAAACGAAAACATTCTTAATTAATAAGTTTTCAGTATTAGGTAATTTTTATGACAACCTTTTTGTATTAGATTAGAAACCCGCCTTTTTAAATCTTGAGCAAAACTGAGGTCTTCCTACCGAGAACTTATTTCAAATTAGCGATGATATTAGTGCAGTTATTGCTACATTCTAATTTGAACATTAACTGCGGCCAAATTTAAGTATAAAGAGTTGCTAGGTCGAACCTATACATTATAATAATGATAAAATAAATGTCAATCATATAAAGTAATGGACCTTAGTTTCCAAGACTTAGATGAATGAATATTTCTAATTCCATTGTATGTCAATTTTCAGTTAGTATAGACATTTTAATGTTAATCAGGTGACGAATCTGCAAATATTAAAGGTTCCATACCATGATTATAGTATGCATAATTACATTTAAAAAATTTTATTGCAGTATATTATATAAAGTGATATATTTTACGCGATTTAATCTTTAGGACTTCGATAAATAAATTTGACAAATACTAATAAGGACGTATAACTTAGAAGAATTCACTGTTCGACTGGAGATAAAACTCGGTATCTTTGGTTTGCCGATCACTACCACTAAACTATTACAGGAATTGAAAAACCATTAGATTAATGAATATTTATAATTATAATATTTTAGCCGGTTTTTGTTGGGCATGTCATATGAAAATGTGATACACCTTCCTGACAAAATTGATTAGAGAATGTGTAAGTGGCTAATCAGCTCTGATTTATAAATGTAGTAATTCTGCGTGAGTTACAACCCGTACGCATGAAAAATTGCTTTTTATTTATGAGTGGAATATCCAAGCAAGTAATTGTAATTATGTTGTTAAATAATGGTCACCGCGGGTGCAGCATATTCCCGAGAAAGCGAACATAATCTACAGGGTATTATTTGAGTTTCACAAATTCTCTTGCCCATATTGAACATAAAGCTGGGTGTGTTAAAAACTTAGTCAAACCATGAACATAGAAAAATGGATTTTAATACGTCAACAAAAATGTCCTAATGTATGTGATACAAAAATGAAGAGGAGGTCTCCGTAGTACTCCAAATCAACCTTGTGTTATGAGATACATTAATATATAATTTATTTTTTTTTCAAAATCTGCCGCTATGAAGTAGCTTCGCTTTTCACTGTAATTACAATGAAACGACAGAAAAAATTGCGCGTAGATAAAGGATAAATGAAAATAATTAAAAATGTCTGTCCTGTATCAGTAGTTAATGCTAATTCTATTCGTGTGATTAGAATCTAATTTGTGCGCAGCTTAACATTTCGCGTCATTTATTAGTTATTTAGAGTGATTTGTCATCGACATTTCAGAACCATAGTAATTAGGCTCAGTGAATTACTACAAGTAATTCATTATTTTGATCTATGCAAAAGTTCTATAAATTAATCAACTATAATCAGGTATTCATGAGAATTTATTGAGATTTTCTGGAAATAGGGGTTGTTAAAAGAGCATGTGGTTCAGGAACGCATGTAGAACTTAGGACTACGTTCTAAATTAAATTTATCAAACAGCCCAGATTAATCTCAGGAGAAATAACCCCTGATTTTCATCTAAGTCAGAAGATTTCACATAGAACGCATACAAATACCTTTACTGCGCAACATTCAACTTTTACCGAAAGATTGAGTAAGAAATTTCTTAAAATCCTGAGTAGCACTCTACCGATCAACTCAATTCTTCAAGTAAAGCCATTAGGAATTTTTCCACTGAACATCTTTTGTGCGATAAGCTCCTCATGCGATAGAGAAACGTTCTTTCTTCAACTAAGACCCGAGTATGCCACACATGGACGTTTTCTGTTAGAAGAATTACTTGTTTTACTAGAGGTTGTTGTGTTTAAGCTTAGACGTACTCTGCTGACGTTAGGCTAGAGCACCGTGAGTGTTTAAACTACGTGTTTACCAGTCGATAGATCAGTAGAGTCTATAAGTCGCCCAAACTTGAAACCCACGGCTATTTTCTATTAACGCATCTAAAATCCTAAATTTATATTGCACTGATACATAAGAATTCACCACACCATAGTGGAATCGAAAATATTTTTTCATATTTATGTTTGTACGTTAGCTACATTTCTTGGCCGGTAATTCACGTCCGCTAACATAAGCCGTATCAAGAAATGCCTTTCGAATTCTTATTTACCTATGGTATATTTTGTTTTGCTCACTAGATCATTACTTCTTCCGCTACATAGACAGTTCACGAAACGCGAGTGGTGTGAAAAATATTTAGAATGTAAGAATTTTACTAGTTCAGCCTTCTTTTAACCACAATTTACATCTTACGCCCCCCTTTGGATTATTTTACCAACTCGCGAACGAATAGTTGCAAAAAAGTTTTTCTTTCGAATTATATTCGCCAAAGCTATACCTTTTCATTGATCGGAAACTAATGTTCTCTCCCTAACCAAATTTAAATCAGTTTAGACCTTCTTTTGAATTTTCAATTCGCGATTTCATCAATTTAGGTTACTTTCAAGTCCAGATTTCTTTATGCTATATTTAATTTTCAACAGTTGGTCCGATAGTATATTAATTACCTATAGATTACCACAATTTGTAGTCTTTTAGTAACCTATTTAATACAAAACGACTGCGTATAGAATATATCTGACACGTGGCGATACAATACACTGGAGCATTCATACTCCGTAATGGGTTTAAACTACATAACCGGTTATTACTTCCGTGGGCCCCATTCTCGGACGCGGTGACCTTAAAAATGAATATTCCTTGGGATACATGTCCTGAAAGGCCCGATATTAATGAGAGAAGCCTTTGTGAAAATGTAGAGTGGTCCATAACACATTAAAAAATATGCCAAACCGTATTCACTCCTTAGTGAAATTGGGAAGTCTTTACTTTTCTCACCTTCTCGGCGACTCAAGCGGAGCTAATAAGAAACTATATTAACGTATTAAATACCTCCGTATTCACTTCAAACTTCCTACTACGGTGGATATCAGCAATAGACTGAAATCGAAAGGACGTAGCATTCCATGTAAATGTAAATGAAACGCGTTATGCTAATTGAGTTCGTTCCCGAAACAACAGTTTGCGTGCGCGGTCTCGCTATCATGGTCTTAATTGTCTTGACGTTCTTTCGGCTGCGCAGACACTCTTTCACAATAATTTGCCAGCGAAAATTACCGAGAAGAGTATAATAACATTTTCAATTGTTATTTAGTATTCCAATTTCAGTTTATTTATTACCTTCACTGAATTAAATATAATTGGCTTAGTAACTGAATTAAAGGGTAGAGTTATTTTTACGTTTAATAAGTATAATGAAACAAAATATATATTTTTATGGAAGTAAAAACATTTCTAGCAAATACAATATTTACTATTTATAGAGCAACAAAATTTGAAAATATTAGTAAGAACTTGGAAGAATTAAAAATTGTGATAGTATTAATTATTTTCGATTGAATAGGACAATGACATGTTTCAATTTGTCATTTCTATAGAGAAATCCATACAAAAGTTTTGTAACAAGTTACTTAATCAGCTATAAGTAATAATTATCGTAATTTTCTGTATAATTTTCGTTGCGACTTAACATTTAATAAAGTTTCATTAGAAGTCTTACTAAAACAGAAAAGATAGCAATTACTCTTCAATTTCATTTACATTATAAGAAAATAATTTGTTAATCGAAAAAGGTATTAATAAAACAACAGACTCGATTTATAATTTTACATTGAATATGCACAGCTTCACTCTCCTAGAACATTCCAGTCAAGACCCTAACGGAAGTGAATTCTGTTAACCGGAATTATTTAAAATTCCATTGCGCTCCCTGAAACAAATATATTTATTTTAATAGAAACGTGCCTTTCAAAAATTACTCTGTTTATTAGACTAGGAGATAACACGTATTATTGATGTTTTTATACTAAATGTTATTTTAGAAAATATCTGAATATATATAACACGAGTTCCTTCAATTTCTGTTATACATGTATAATTGCACTCAAGGTTATTCTATATTCATCTTACCAAATGTTTAAAAGTTAACATAGCGATTATACGCAGAAAACAAGAACTCTAAATTTAACTTTAGTATTTTCTAAAAACAAGATATTGAAGTTTAACAATTATGTTTATCAAATCTTGCTAGAAATTACCTGTACTATTAAATATAATATTCTAAAAATATTTACCGAAATTATAATTAAAGATAATATTCAAATACGTAGTTTTTAGTGAATAGTTATATGTCTCCCATGTATGTAAGGCCTACTCCATTATTTCATTCTCAAATCGAATAGCATTTTGACCAAGAGTGTTGTGAATCTATAGAGTAAATTACTGTCAAGATTTAAATCAATACTCTAAATTTAATCAAATTACGCTATACGTAAGTGATTTCTAACTTATATATATATATATATATATATATATATAAGGTGCAATTTCAATTGTTTACAAATCAAGAAAACGTTAATCGCCCTAAAACGCTTTTAATATAAACTGCTGGACAATTGATGTGGGCCTAGCACTAATTAGATTTTTAAGATGTACAGACAGTTTAGGTTATGCTTTGTAAAATGATTTTAATTTCATGTTAGCAGTCAAAGTTTTCCAAGTTTGTTTATTTTAATCCTCCTATTTTCAAAAGAATAAAAGCAAGTAAGAAGTGTTTGAAGCATTAAATTTTCTAAAGAGTATTTAATTTTCTGTAGTTCTTTTGTGCAACCATTTAAGTATAGATGAAGTAAATAGCAGGTTACGGCTTATACAAAATTGATCTTCGCAAAAGGAAGTAGCACGATTCTTAAATGTGCCCTTGGCATCCCTAATTGAGCACTATAAAGGCTATAAACAACCGGAGGAGTTATTAACATAGGGACGGTCAAGAAACTAGATCTACACCACCACAAACACATTACTTGTGTTTAAACGCAAGGCAAAATCGCACTTACGCGTATTTTCAGATCAATAATGCATTGCGGGTAGCAACCGGAGTTAATCTTTGTTTTCTAACTAAGTAAAGTTAGTATAATTTGAAAGCTAGAAGACTTAATATCAATTGTTTGCTCATTAGAGAGCATCATGTTTTCGATAGAATACGAAGTCTAGGACATTTAATGTGCAATAATGCAGAAAGCAGCCAATATCTATACACCGATGAACCACAGGTTACTGTGGCACCATTCTGGTGAAAGGGTTTTAATGTAAATTGCCTATTATGCGTTATTTACAATGTAATATGGCTCCTTAGTCAACTTTTGGTGGTCAAAGTGGGGTTGTATTATTTTTAACGGCTTCATTGTTTTCATTAATGAGACAATGAATGCTCACATCTAGAGAGACAGACGTATTATACGAATTGTGGTGGCATTGGCTGAAAACTTTGGTTGAGGTATGATTTTAGTGGATGATAATGCTCTTCCTCACCGCGATGCTATTGTTAGTGCTTCACCGCATGAACATAATGTCAGAATAGATTGTTCTACACGAACCACAGACACAAATCTAATAGAACATCTCAGGGACAGGTTACAGAAACAATTGGAATAACGTCCTTAATACCTTGCTAATCGAGAAAAATTGCCTGATGCTTTATTGCAACAATGGGGGTGGTTACCCCAGCAATTTACAAACATCACCAGAATTTCAAGAAGATTTAAGGGTTTTTAGCAAGCTTGTGAAGGTCCCGCAAGGTACTACCTTAACGTTTTTGTTTGTTTATTTGTTGGTTCAAATCTTAGTTGAGATTTTGTTTTTTATCGCTCAATAAAACATTCTCTCTAATATGTATAGTATTATTTACTTGGCGTAATAAGGTTTTCTCTAAAGTAGTAATAAAGTAGAAAGACACACTATTATTAATTGTAGACCAAAAGAGCGATAATAAGATCAATTAGACAGGATTGATAAGTTATATTCAAAGTGGTCTATTTTAATTATCTCTCAAGCTATGGATCGGAAGCTAGTTACAGCGGACTTGACTATATCCCTCTATTTATCTTTACCTGAAATTAAATTCATAGTTTGATTTATATTTCGTAAAGTCTGTTTCTCTTCCTTGTACAATTTATGGGAAGGCAATTGAACGTTTTCAATTGGGATATTGACCTAAGTAAATAAAGAGAAACTATTGGCATTAGTTAAGTATCTGAAACATTAAAATATAGATTTCCTACAAGCATAATTGTATTAAGATTATCTGTATGTTAAAAGTCTTAGTCCCAATGTTATATATAACAGTTCTAAATTGAATTTACTTTAATTTTCAAACAATCGAATCATTCTTCTATAAATGTGTCAACGAGCTATAAGCACTAGCCTAAAAAACCTTATTTTGATGTATGTTAACTTATAACTACTCCATCTGAAGCTACAGGGTATAGCATATGTGCACAAAATATCGAATTCACATTTGGTGTGGTTTCCCTGCTATTGACACCTACACATAGTAACAACTCCACTAGAATTTGTATCTAAATGTTAAGGCAGAGGAGACACCGACTATAATGCTTCAATGTAATCTCGTTCCATGTCTGGTACCTTCTACGACTCTTATGGAAGGTATAACACACTGTCAATACTTCCGATTCTGTCTACCTTGCGCCACGGGTATCTCCCTTGCGTTGCAGTGAGTTCTACAACGTGGTTCTTTCATTTTTGCGTAAAGCTAGCTCGAACTTATACTATCAATTAAGCAGTAGATCCATTACAGCGTTGGCATTATGACACCTTACATTGTCAAAAAGGATGATGTGGGTCCTTTGCAGTAGGTTCCCCCGCTTTTTTCTGTGTACAGGACAAATATGGTATTCCAAGAAAGTAGTATAGTAAGTGACGTTCTGGATAAAGTGGGGGCGAGGGGTAATGAGATCTAGCGGGGTAAGGGACGAGGTAGAGTTTCCCGCCCCCCTGCAGT
>JAHWXV010833581.1:0-12203 GCA_024586415.1 Phrixothrix hirtus
GGCTTTAAGACAGAACCGGCTTTAAAAATAAATGAACTAAATAATTGTCAAAAATATGTACTTTATGTACTCATTTGTAAAAATATGATACTTTTTTGACCCGTGTTAAAAATATGTACCAAAACATAAAATATGTACCGAGTATGGACGCTGTAATCACAGCACAAACTGGAAAATATCTCAGCTTAATGTCGATTTTTGACTTTCATTTAATTAGTTTAATATTTACAAAAAGTTTTACACACGATTCTGCCGTAACTTTGGTCACACTCGTTTATGTTTAATCGCACCTGTATAAGATTTCGCGATTTACATCGAGCGTATTCTTTAAAATTTTATAAGGATATGCGTGTTCGGCTTCTACAGGGTGTAATTTGTATACGTGCACTTTACCTAGCTTCGTCATAAATTAACATCATACCTGCGAATTCACTGGATGTAAACAGTAAATGGAACCTTTCGAAATGACAATAATTATAAAGCAAAAAAAATATATATCAGCAACCATTTTTCCAACATAACTTAATGTCTGCAGATTCATAATTTGTGCTAGCATAATAAAAATAATGTAAAATATTAAAAAAATGTATTTCTCTCAGTATTGGTTGAAGATGGAAAAAATTTTATTGCACTTTTATTTTATACTTGTTTTAGTAAAATGAACTAAACCCTGTAAATTTAAAAAAATTCGCGTAGCGCTCAATCTAAATTTGAGTATTCACCCCAGAACCACCCTCCTACAACTGTTTTAAGCAGCTTGGCGAATGATACTTTCTTTATGTTGACTTTTCGCGAAAACTACGTGACAAGAATTTTGATAACTCTCGTGAATGTATGTGTTGAAAATTGAGATTTGAGTACAAGGAATGATTTTGGAAAAGAATAAAAATGATTGTTAACTATTCTTGAGGTAGAAAGTAATGAAAAACCTTTAAAAGAGAACCAAGTGAGACAGAATTAGGCAGTTTGCTTGATGGGGGTTACAATACAGAGGAAAATAACAGCAAATATGATGCTGCTCTTACAGAAAAAGCAGCTGGTAAAACCACAACTACATATTTCTTGGGAAAATACAGGAAAATAAAATGTTATACAGCTGCAAAGATCCTTCAAGTCTACAACTCATTCGGCAAATATAATAATAGGCCCATCTGGAAACAAATAGTGAAAACTCTTACCAAAGTTGAAATTTATTTTATCCAAATGCACAATTAGAAAAGTTGGTCGAATATACTAACATATATATGTAAAAACTTCTACTAAATTATAACAGAGAGCGAGGTCCACACTTGCCAGAATTTGCAGAAGTAAAGGCTTTATTAAGCCTGTTAAATTTAACTGGTTTCATACAATTGGTAAAACATTTCAAACAACTGTCATATATTTTAATCCCAGATGTTTACGATTTGATGACCTAAGGACTAACGAAGAAAGTAAAAGCATCCGTAGACTTGCTACAATTCATGAATGCCTTCATACATTTGTACCTTACTGCTATGCTATGCTATACTTGACGAATGGTTAGCTTCCTTTAGAGGATTTTATCTTTTCAGACAATATATTGAAAATGAGCCAGCAAAATACAGTCTAAAAGTATATACACTCATCGACATAAAAACTCAAATTTGGAAATTTATACTAGTAAGTGGCATGACAATCCTTTTGTCTTTAGTAATATTCCTGTTGATATTGCCGAACGATTAACTTCCCACACCTAAAATTTAAGTCGTTATCTAATTATTGATACCTAGTACACCAGTTATGTTTTGAAGAAATACATTTCATCTCAAAAGATAAGTTTAGTTGTAATCAGTCGAGAAAATAAAAAAGTTGAACTTAAAACGAATAGACCTCACTTCGACTACCTTACCCGAATAGGACTTCAAGCTATGTTAATAAACGTTTTTTCGTTTACTTTTACAACGGTCACAAAATCTAGGCGAGATTGAGTTCGCTAAATACTTGATTGGTTAATTCCAAGTTTTTTAAATAGTAGCCTTGTTCCAAAAATTATAAAAATCTGCTTTTGTTACATGTTTCACTGTTTTGTGGCTGAGAATTCGGGATGCAGATATTCATTTGACCCTCTTTGCTACTTTCACCATTCCTACTACAATTTTCCCGAATTTGGTGAGTTCCCACTGCCAGTAGGGATTTTAACGTGCCAAACATCACATTGACACGGCCCCTACGATTTTACCTCATTAAACGAAAAAAGGTATGTTTTTAAAATTTTTCTCCGTTGGAAAATTTACCGACCTCGATCAGGTTTGAAGTCGCGTCCTTTGAGCGTATATGTAAACATTCTAACCACTACACCAATCGAGATCGGCAGACGACGTATTTAAGCTTGAATGTAGAAAGTTTATTATGTGTATGCACTAACAATTCTTATCTGACAATTAACATCGTCAAACGACAATTATTCGATTAAAGCTTTACGAAACAAAAAAGTGGTTATAGATGATGTGCTACGAGAGCGGTTTGAGATGTGCAGAGTTCCATGTAGCAGAGTTGTAAATTTTTTTCACTTATATGAACATAGGTGAACTTGCAATTTGGTCTATAATTTCATTCTTTGTATACAAATAATTCGAAGTCGAGATGTAAGAACGTTGTTTTAAAATAAAACATTTGAAATATGGTGCTGTAAGTAATTAAATTTTTCGTAAAAACGATTTGAAAGCAATGGAAACTGATACCGAAACGGTAAATGTGTTAAGAATGTGGTGCGTGCTTCAAAAACAATAGCTTGTAACTGGACAAGTGAGGTTCAATGTGGTCACACAAGCATTGAAAGTGATTTGCGCAATGGACGCCCAAATACTGTGACAACACTAGAAATCGTTCAGAAAATTCATGCGGTATTGAATGACCAACGAGTAAAAGTGCATAATTTTTTTTACGCCATACGCATTTATATATTACATATAAAAAATCTTTGTAGAAGATGGGTACCGAATTTGCTAATAACTGATCACGTATTCATGCATTCAAATGCGAGTTCCTCAGGCGTGTTTGAATCATTTGAAGAAGAATAAAATTGAGTTTATTCCTTGTTTTTATAACTATGGACGAAACGTGGATTCATCACTACACGCCAAAGACTAATGAACAGTCAAAACAGTGAAAAGAAGTCGGGTTTTCAGCACCTAAGACGGCAAAGTCAGTTCCATCGATTTCCATGGAATTCAAAAGGAATTTTATTGATCGATTATTTTAAAAAGCGAAAACAACAACCGAATATTATGTAAAGCTTTTGGACCAACTAGGTCAAAAATCATGAGAAGAGCCAATTTGTAAAAGAAAAAAAATCATTTTTCGTCAAGACAAAGGTATTATGTCAATGGGAAAGCTTAACGGATTAAGTATGAATTGTGGAATATCGACCTTATTCGCCAGATTTGATTCCCTACGACTTCAACCTGTTTCCAAATCTCAAAACATTTTCTTGTTAATAAACATTTTTCGTTCAATGAAGAAAGGATTGCAACTGTAAAAGAGTATTTTACTGGCCTTGCGGAGAAATACTTCAGGAATGAAAAAAATTATTGAAGCAGCGTTGGACAAAGTGCATTGAAGTGGCTGGAATTATGTTGAAAAATAAAACTATAACTTGTTTTTTCTTCTCCATTTCGCGAACTTTTCAAACCATCCTCGTATAGGTCCTTGCAAGAAATAAAATGACGCGACAGAATCTACATTTGAAAGATGCAATCTTCATATGTATGTCAAAATCACGCAATATATGGGAATTATTATAATAATAATGATTCTGAATTATTTTCTAACAGGGTATTGCCTGTTTTAGTTTATAACATGTATGTTGAATGTATTAAGGGACACTTGAAAACTTTTATTGTTGTACGAAATGTCAGCATATTTTTCACAATAAATTACTGTTGTTATTTGAAGATCTCCATTTATTGTTATTAGAATTGGCACGACTAACTGTTCTAGGGTTAAATAAATATGTATTATATTTGCACACTTGCATTTTTTGCTTTTTCTTTGATTTTTCGAGCTATTTACTTTTTAAAAACATGTTTGTGTACCAAATACGCCACGTTAATCCTTATAGCGCATACAAAAACAAATACTATATCAAATCACCCCGACCTAGGTAACGATGGCATTTTTAAAATTTGTAAATGTAAATAGGCATGGGTACGTACATAGGTATACCATTTTTCTGATTACGCAATCTAAGAATGATTTATATCTTGAAATATGAAGAATATGAAAAATATATCAACTCAGCATGTACCAGAAACTATTTTTTTTATTTTACAGTATTATACACAATAAAGGGAACTTCAAATTAACAGAACGGTTTTTACAATATTCAAAATTGAGGGCGCACACAAGAATCTTGAAATCAACCGACTTTTAGAAACTTCTACTATTGCCCACTAGATTGCAGCACACAACCAATAAACAATATTAGTAGAATTACAGCAAGTAACTGTTAAATATTTTTCATCTATTATGCTCGGTAATTTAAAGAATGGCGCAAAAACGTTTACTAAATGATAAACTAATTCTAACAGTCGCTGTTAGCTTCTTTAGTGGCAAAGTCGACTAACCGATGTCAATTATTTAGAAACCCACTATGAATTTTAAATTTTAAATAGTTAGCAATGAGAAAAGTTTAATTTCAACTAATGTTTTAAATTCAAATAAAGTTGCTATACAATTAGATAAGGGCGCTCTGCTTTGTAGCAAAATTTTGCTATTGCAAGTTTCATGTATTACTAATGTATACTGCAGACATATTTTCATGAATTATATTTAATTTTGATTCACAAACAATTGGAACGCTAAATTCACAAAAATAAATACTTAAGAATTGAAAAAGGTTACGCATCGTTTTCTGATAAAATTCAATTCGATCTGGGATTGGTGTGCCAAAAATCAATCCATTTTAACAACTAGAGCATAATTAATAATTTCAATAATTTAAACTTACATGGTTATTTTAAGACCCGCAATTTCCTCTTCAATACAAGTTAAAATGCTGAATACCAAGGCCTGTTGTGTCGTTTCAAAGTTTTCTATATAATTTAAATTCGCTCTAAAAATTGTTGTTATATTTAAATTTTAAATAGTTACCGCTATTACCTTTCAACGTGACGAAGTTGGTCGGCTAAATTGGACAACGCTTCCACTGTGTTTTTAGAATTCTGCAATATCGATGTCCAAATCTCCACATGGTCTTTTAAATAAACACAAAAGCTTATTAAATATTTTTGTATTTGATCAGTATCACTTGACATAACTTAATTTATTCACAATGTAAATAAACCGTTTCCATACACAGAATAACTTCAATAAATTCTATAAGATGGCGACTAGGTTAAAAAAGTAGTACGCTTGATTCGAAATAACGATTTCCATTTATCCATCTCGCGAGGTTCCGCTGAATGTCGACCGTAAGTCCCACTTTCGATTGGTTCATTTTTATCATCTCAATGGAAGGGGATCATTTGCAAATCGAACCGCACGCGGGTCTGTTTGAACATAATAAAATGAGTTAAATATAAAATCGTGTAGAAACGTCAATTGATAATGAACGGAAAATTAGTGGCTAACATTTCATCCGAAGAAAGTTTTCCACCTGAACTTCTAAATCCTTTCGTTCACCATTTGGAATTAGGAACCACCTATGAAAAAATTAAAGTAAGTGTCAAATATAAATTAGTTTTTTAATTACTTCCTTAGTTTGTTTACATTACTGGCGATGTAAATCTATTTCCGTACCCTTAAATATTGAAATTGCTGCTTCCCAATCTGCTTGTGATAAATTGTGAATATATAACTCAATTTTTAGAGAAATTAATTAGTTTAAACATAAAATTCGTGAGTCACGCATTTAATTTTGATTAACTGCCACAATTGAATTAAAATTGCGAATTAATTTTTAGACGCCGTTTCGCGGCATGAAAACCTCTTTAATATCTCCTAAAATCTATGGACGATTTTCTCTTTCTATTTAAATTTATCGTTTAAGGGTTAAAAATATCTGGGTATGCTTAATATTTTATTATATGATACTTAAATTCTAATTAAAATAAATCGATTGAGGTTTGGTTTATCAGTTTTCTGGGTTTCCTGCAAATAAATATAACAATGGAATTTTTGCGGCTTCTTTTGTTAATTACTTTAATTTAAAACTAATATATTAATTATGTACAAATAAAATAATGAGAGCCATACTTTCACCTTACACATTACAAAAGAAATGAAATTAAAATAATAACTGAATTGTTTACAAAACTTTATTCCCATAATAAAATATAACAGTCCAAGTACACTGCACTTAAATTTCATTGCTAATTTAAATTACTCAAATATTTGCAACGCAAAACTACGCACTGCTTCTGTTGTTTATTAAAATGAGGTTATTAGGTTTTATATTTGATTGTAGAAAGTTTGAGGTAGAGTGAAAGTTGTTGTAATATTGATAAACTCATCTACCGTTTAAAAATTTATCTTTAAATTAGTAAATTAATATGCGTTATATTAAACGCACTTGTTATGCTAATCTGTAGCAAAAACTACCGCTATCTACTCATCATTTTTATAAGTACGCTTAACTCATTTTAACCAATATCTTAGATAAGTGTTAAAAGAAGTCAAGAATGCATTACCCTTTTACTATAAAAAAAATGGTTTCTGAAAAATTAAATAAAATATAAAGTCGAAGCATCTGGTGCACAAAAGAAAGTAAGTCATACGTAACGGTATTAGCTTTAATCAACAACTCTTGTCAACGGAACTTGTTCTTTGATAAAAGGAAGTAATGAATGTTAATTTCTTTGTTACCCAAATAATATACAAGCATTAATTTTTTTTAAATTCTATTTTGTATGGTATAAAATCAATAGATTTCAAATTATCGAGATAAAAAAAAGAAAAACAAGAATTAATGTGGCAACAGGCCTCCATTCACCCATTAAAGTTAAATAATATAATAAAGTGCACTTTTTCCATATAAAAGTGTTTTGCACTATTAACTGTACATGTTTTTAGCAAAACACGAAGTGCTGTTTTTAGAACAAGCAAGAAGCCCACAGTTATAAACATTTAAAATATGTGCGTTTTTCGATCACGAGGAAATAAACATTAGCCTTTTTGTTGTTAAATAGCGGCTTTTTTATAAGTGACCTTAATGGAACATCTACGTTCACATATTAACCTGTCGTGTTCGTATTTTCCAAATAAAATTATTATTTTAGATATTGGCAGTAACATGCTGACATTTATTATGATATCGCAGTTGCTGGTGTCTATTGACAGCAACGCTGACTCGGTACGTATAAAATATCTGCGATGTACGAAAACAAAACGTAATCATTTTTAAGGCTAACTTAAACAAATACAAACTTCAATTACATACACTCGCTTAATTTTAAACTTCAGACTATCCAGTTTGCTTCTCTAGATTTACATATAAGGGGCAGTCGCAAACTAAATGGTTATTTTCGTTTTCCCAATAAGGACGTTAATAACCGATTTCTAGAAAGTTTAAGGGACCGATAAGTTTACGTGTTCGATAACTTAAAAATTTTAGCCTCTCAAATACACTAATTACATATCTTTTTAATTGGATATTATGTAATTTACAATAAAAAAAAAGCTTTCATATATTAAAATTTAATATACAGGGTGTTTGAAAAAGAACCCCCTAGTTTTATGTATAAATTTAATGGTGAAATTAATTGAAAACTAGATAAACGAGTACATACAATGAAAGAGACTTCCTTCAAGTTTTTTTAATGTTAGTAAACTTCAACGTGGGTCCATTTGTTGCCCTACACACATCGAGACGATGTTCCACTTCTCACCACGTATTTACCAACATAGAAGGTGTAACTGTCTTAACCGCCGCGACGATTCATTCCCGTAAATGGTTGATGTCGCGGATCTCTTCACCGTACACAAAATTTTTATGTGGCCCCAAAAGAAAAGTCAAGTGAGGATAAGTCCGGACTTCGTAGTGGCCAAATTACCTTTAGGCACTCCTAATTGCAGACTACGTCTGGCCAATGACTTCTTTGGGATCCGAACACACGGAACTGTTCAACAGTAGCTTTAGAAGTTCTTGTACTACCTGACAATTTCGCTTTTAAAACACTACCAGTTTCCTTGAAGGACTTTAACCAATTACGGATAGTTTTTGCTGTAGGAGGTTCACCATAATACTGACGTCTAAAATTACGTTGCACTGTTATAACAGACTCAGTTTGCACAAGCCAAATAACACACTGCGCCATCTGTTGCGGAGTAGCCATTGCGCTGCACTGAACGTCTGAACTGAACTGAGTGCTGGCGCCGTTATTCCTTAGGTAAAGTAGGCATGCCAACTGCAGAAACTGAATTCTCGCATTTACGGGAGCAAAACTTTGACAGTTGAATCAAACTAGAATAGTGTATGTCACTTTATTCAGATTCTAGGGCACATTAAAGCTAGGGAGTTCTTTTTCAAACTCTCTGTATTGTTAAAAAATTATGAAGTTATAGTGTCTTGTCAAAAATAAATTTTCAGATTATCGAATACATAACTTTATCGGTTCCATAAATCTTTTCATAACAGCACTAGATGCAGTATTATTAGGTATAACATCAGTGTCATGTGTCTAGTAGCGTGGTTTATTGCCTAGCGCTGCTTTGATGTAATTTCATGATAATTCAATGAGTGCTCCGTCAATCTGCACCAAGGAAGAAATGAGGGCAGAAGTTACCAAAACGCCCAACTTGCACGCTAAATTTGGGTAAACTGCCCTGTAGCGAATGTGGCAACTTCTTAAGCCAATTGCACACGGCATGCCATTCGAAATTCGTATTGCGTCCACACATTTTGTTATAAGTTTCCACCTACAAGGCCTAGAAAATTGTGCATCAGCACGAAACAGTTAATTTTTATTAATTATCATGAAAGAAAATACAGACTTAGTAGATACCAATGATACAGATAGTAATGAGCAAATCACAGCCAAAGCGTTGCTTTACTTATTATTTCCGGAGCACAACTACTACTTTAAAATAAATCTGATGTGAGACGGCGCATAACTTTCTCTTACGTATTATAGATATTCAAACAATCTCCACAAGTGATTAAAATATTATTTACATTTATTTTGGGAACGATAATTGCAACGGTCGGCCGTCCACGTTACTCTGCACGCAAGAAACTGCTTAACTCCGAAGATTTTCCTCAATAACTCTTTTCAATAAATTTTCTCATAAAAACGAATTAGTTAGGGTAAAAAAGTATTATAGGCGAAAGAAACTTGACAGGTTTAGAAAAACTGTTCAAGTCGAAATCGCAATTATAATGAACTTTGTCTTAGGGAATGTCAGCAATGCAGCAAACTTAAATTGAAAATTTAATTTCTCTACGATCTTTAGTTTTTGAGAAAAACCGCTTAGTTCATATAAAACCTAATTAAATAACTAAGAAATGTTTGGTTTTAAAAAAATCGTTAGAGCTAAATGACATATAAAGAATATTTCCAATTATTTGATTTTAACCAAATTCTTGATTTTGCATACAAAGGTAGTTAGACTTTCATTCATATAGGATTTTTATTTTCGTGGTTATTTTATTCAGAGTTAACGTTAAAAGTACTTCTGGTTACCCGATTTACGACACGTTTTCTAAGGAACCGTCTCGATTGTATGAAAAAGCATCAAATGGCTAAGAAACGTAGTAAGTTTAAAAAAATCGTTAGAACCGATTTCGAGAAAATCGCGAAATGCCAAAAAATGGCAAGAGTAGTGTAACCATTTCGGTTATCCGATTTTAATCACATTGTTATGATTACGTATGCGAATGGCTACAAACTTAAATGTAAAATTTTTTTTATCTGTAAATGTTCGTTTTTGAGATATCCTGTTCGCATACACACACAGATTAATTTCTAAAAACATAATTTTCGGAATCATGGGTACCGGAAAACTCATATTTTCATTAAAATTTTGACATTGAAAACTATGAACAAAAACAATGCTTTTCTTTTACCTATATTTCGTATAGGGTATGAAAAGTAACAAAGGAACAAGGAAAACGCATAATCGAAGATGGTGAATATCATATAGAGATGGAGGCATCAAAACAAAACGTTGATTATTTAATAATAACAAAAATAGAATGGAATTTTGTGACAAAACGCTTTACAGGGACGTTCTTATCATCTTGTTGCAAACAAGGCATAAGTTCACTAAAGTTCACTAACTTGAACGATGCCAAAATGATGCCTCCATACGGACGTTAAGAGTGACGAACAATGACCAACGTTAGCAAATGGCACTCTGTTTAAGTTTGCGATACGGTCAACTAGGAACGTAACACAATGAGTAGAGACGATGCCTTCGAATATCTAATATATTCATATGCCAATACCAACACTGACTCTTCTCTTTGACGCCTGTCTTATTTACCGCCTCTAGAGTAAACCCCCGCCAACGATAACATTGAGCTTAATTTTAGCGTACGTACTATGTGGACAATCGGTCTAACTACCTGATTGTGTGGAGACATCTTTAGTCGATGCAAAAAACTTGACTGGTTAAATCTCTAAAAATGGCCGCTTCTCTCAATGCGAAGACCATCATTAAGATGGTGAACTGTTCATGATGATATTAGCACCGCTCAGCATTTTCGAACATCCACAGTACAAAAATAGCTACGTACCAAACCAAAAAGTCTCTTCCGATCAGAATTTAATGATTCATTACAGTTTAGTTGTATAAAACCTGGTTAACCAGGGGTTAAATCAACCAATATTTAAGAGAAATGATTCAATAATAAATCTGTTAGTGCGAAAAAGGTTTGAAACCGACTGATTTATCAAATAATAATTTGTCTTAATTGACGTTTTATACAACTGGGTCTAAGTCTAAGTTGGTAAATTAAGGAAGCAGAACCTGGGCAAAGGCATGACAAATGAGGCAATTGCTTCAGGTGAATAGTTAAAAGAGTAAGATGTACTTACACGGAATACAAAGAAGATAAAGAGCAAAATGAACACATGTAAAGAAAGGCAACATAAACACAGATACGAAGGTCAATATGAAATTATTGACGTACAAGAAGTACACTTATTTTACTAAACGTTTTTTGCGCATGTGTTAATTAACTAAGATTCCAACGATATCTATCTCACTTGATCAGTTCTATTCTGACCGTTGTAATGCGACAAGTCACCGAGTTGAAACAACTACTATGATACCGTAACTTTTTATGATTTTAAAATAGGCTTATTTGAGGCACGATGTTAGCAATGGATATATTGTGCATTTGGCGATGAACCGTTTTCCTATGCTACTATTTTTAGATGGTTTGCAGAATTTTATAGGAGCAGGCATGTTTCAGCTATTAGAAAAATAATAACTGATGACATTTGGTACACCGGCTAAGTGATCAAGACAACCCTTGATATTAGATACGAGGTTTACATGATGCGAGAAAATATGCTGATTAGCCAGCTTGGGCGATATATTACACTAGTTAGCGAGAAAAAAGTTGAGTTTGACTGTCATGTCAACTGCACAGTTTTTCGCAGCAAATTACCAAAACTCGAACAGTTTCTAACATCGTGTAAACCCTGCATAAAATCTTACAAGAACAGTTACGCTTAAAAAACGTTGTTGCACGTTGGATACCACCCAGTTTAACTGAAGAGCAAAAGGCTGAATACCAAACTCTACAATTATTAAGTGGTAAGGGTCATCACATAATTTCTTTCTTTCTTTTATAATATGCTTACCCGTCAAGAAAGTAAAGTTTGACTGTTTTAAGATCACCTAATACTGATAACCGTGCGATAAAAAAAGTGTTCTTCAAAAGTACAGGACTTGTGAAAACAATTAAGCTAGAATGATGAATGTCGGGGTTCTCTGGTTCCGGAAGTTCCTCGGGATCTGAATATTAAAGCTTTAATGCTTCACCTCTACAACGTATCCCCATACGACTGAGATAATTTAATGTGTTTGAGGGAAAACAACACTAAAATAATTGAATATTCTCTGATATTACAATGGCCGACCTCTGGTTATCTTTTAATCTTAAAAAAATACAAAGTCAGCGATTTACATTAGAAAGTATTGTGACTCTATTCTGGAAAATGGGTGGCGAAATGTTTTCCCGCTACATAAAATTCGATATTAAAGTTACGTTGATGTTGGGGGGGGGGGGGGGG
>JAHWXV010833609.1:0-11254 GCA_024586415.1 Phrixothrix hirtus
CCAAAATGTGTATTTCCACTAAAATTTTGACATCGAAAATTTTGGACGAAAACAATACTTTCTCTATTCTATATTTCATATACGTAAGAGAAAGTAAAAACATGTGTCATAGTTTAACACCTGGTTTGGCCAAAACCTCTAATTAGCAAATAAAGGTCAATTTAAAGTTGGAGTAAATAAAACCAAGAAAGATTTTTAAAGTTAATGTATTTGCAGCTGCTTATTTAACAAGGTAAATGTGACAATTGATATCACTGACGGATACCCTAAGCATCTAGCGGATAAGTTCTGAAATCTTAACTACAAATTTGCACTACTTAGAACTCTGCACACGTTTTCTGTTTAATGTAGTAATTTTTATTATAATTGTACTGAAAATTTTTAGAGTTTATAGTTTATATAATGTGATAAACTATGATTGCATTGATTTTTATGAATCCATAATGTAACGAAATCTAAATTGACCTCTAAATTCTACTTTTCCGCATGTAAAATTAAATACTTGAATCAATTAAACCTCACGGAGCAATTAATCAATTAAAATACCTATATTGCTGTGATTTTTAGGAATGTCTATTTAAATTTAAACTTTTACTGTAAAACATTTTTATTACGTTTGGTTTTTTAACTATCTGACGGCTCTTTATTATTTGTCTACTTATGCTAAAACTATTCGAACATCCCTATTACAGGAGCTGTTTTGCTTCCACCGTCTTACGATATTAATCCCTTTTTTAGTTCCCAAAATTAGCGGTATCTGTAAAATTGGTATTATTGATACTAAATTAGAAAATAGGACGAATATAGCATGTTACTGTATTTTGTTTTAATCATCTACGCTATGCTTTCAAATAAGTGACTGGATAGCGTGGAGTTAAACCAAAAACGCAGCAATAATTATAGAGATATTGGTTGTTCTCCTGGTATAATTTTTATAAAGCTAAGATTTACATCATAAATGGTTTATCTAGATGCAGTTATTTCTTTTAATTCCCATCTTAATTCTAGTATTATACTTTTTTAATTATAACTGATAGAAGTAATTTAATTGAAATATTGGCAAAAAATTACTAATCTTAGAATTACATTCCGCGTTTTATTCTTTAATACGGGTGTAATTTTATCTTAAAATTCAAAAACTAATGAATATTATAATCCTGCAAAGTAACGTACCATAATAAACCGATCAGTGCTTCGTTAAAAAATTTGTCAATCTCTCAAAACTGCTTACGATGGTTCCTAATGTATTATTAATTAATATAGCACAAGAAAAAAGCACTGTAGCTGTGCACAAGTTATAAAACACTTTATTATTAATTTTATAGAAAGCTTTAAAACTTTCATTACGTAAAGTTTCTTATAAGAGCGATACAGAATATCTTCTTTAATCCTGTTTAACTGAATTATTTTTTCATACAAATGGTAATGTTGATTTTGTTGAATTTTGTATATTTCTCGTGTAACTTAAGCCAAAGAACAGCTCTTGTTATTGATAGTAATATTCAGGCAACCTGTACTACGTTTCTCTAGAATCTAGGTTTTGCATATATGAAACCAATGTAAAATAATGTCGTGATGGTGTTTATTACAAAACATGTAAAATAATATTTATTATTTTAAAAGATGTATAGGAAATTTTAGAATCTTCGTAACTGGTTGTTTTAAAAGAAATTAAAATCAATTTAAGCTGTTAAAACTTACCCTCAAAGAAGTTAAATTCATTTAATCGAAGTTGCTTCTAACGTTAGTTTGCGTTTTTAAGAAGATTTTACATAACACTCGTTTTTAATAAGCGACATTGGAGATTTCTTTTATTAATATATCTATTTAACATAAAAACTGGTAATTATAAATTAATTAGTAGGCTCTAATTATAGATATTGAAAATATTGTACTTTTAAGGTATTTTTTAATTCACTATATCACCAAATCAATTACAATTTTTGAATGCCATTGCTTATTTTTCTTTAAAAATATTAAAAATGATTGAATGTCATTGCTTATTTTTCTTTAAAAACATAGAAAATTATTGAATCAGGATATTTTAATAATTTAATTCAATTTCTGCTATTAATGTACGCTGCTTAATCATCAATATTTTATTAAAAAAAAACGTACTTGAGCAAGTCATTCTAATACTTATAAAATTGAAGGGAATTAATATGCGTAACAACTTAACCTATAGGTAAATTATAGTGCATGTCAAATCATTTTTAATACTTCTCATTGAAACGACACTAATTGGTGGGCATGCAAATTAGACCAAGTTATAATTGCATTGAAATGCTTTCCTATACGAATCAGTTTATCGGCACGTTTAATTAACGAGTTTTCCATTTATTGGTTTATGCTACGCTCAATTTAAATTGAGAAAAAGGGCTTAAATACTATATCGAATTTAAACTTGAAACAAGCATTGCCAAGCCGCCATTTTTGCAGAAGAGATTTTTCTTAGAACAACAATGATTAAATGTTTGTAGATGATAATTTTATTGCTAAAACACCTACTGTCACTTTTATGTCATTTACGTGTATTGAACAAAATATATTGTAACTAAACTAGTTAGTTATTTTAAAATGTTATCTACATTCACTAATATTAGGATTATTTATTTACATATTTACATAAATACTTATTTCACAGTAGACTAACAACAAACTTTATATTTTGTGGCTCCGCCATTTTGCGTGAGGAGTGGAAGGAGTCTGCAATTTTGTGATCAGCCATTTTGTGGGTGGGCGGTGGCCATGTTGTAGATCAGCCATTTTATGTGCAGCCATTTTGGGGCGTAGCGGTGCATGCGCAGGATTGATGAAGTCGGATTTCACGTGAATAATATGTACATCTTTTTGTAGTAAAGACAACTAATTATTGATGACCTCATTTCTTATTACACAGTAGTTATAATTAGCATACGAAAGCATTTTCTTATCGCTCCAGACAGGAATGAACCCGATTTATATATAAATAGCATGCAAAAGCCAATGTTCTTATTTCTAATCAGAGTAGCAGGAAATGTATTGAGATTAGATTATAACTAGCATGTGAAGGCATTTTCTTATCAGACAGGAAATGAATCAGATTATTATTAGCACGTAAAAGCTGACATTCACGTTCCATATCAGACTGGAAGTGGGTTAGAGTTATTATTAGTAGATAGTATATATGGGAAAATAATTTATATGACATGAATGTTCAAGAAGAAGAAAGTCAGGTACATAGCACATTGATCCCATTGCAGCTTATCGAAAATCACTCGGGATATCGATATCTATTGGCTACAGAGGTGTAAGAGGGCAAGGTGGTGGACAACTTGATAATGGTTATTTTATGCTTGATGAATATTTAAACAGTAATCCTATTATCAGTTATAACTTTGTTATTTATTTTTGGTAAGATACGATAAACGAACAACTAAACGTTTATTTTTCTACTTTTCCTCAACATAACCTTAATATATACTTGATTTTGTCGTTCAAATCGTGGAATTTACTTCATAGGCATCGAGAAAGTTATACCTTTAGGTTTAAGATGGATTTCGGATTAGGATGTAATAATGATGCTGTACGGTGTAATAAAGCGCTAATGTAATCGCCAAATTAAACGCACGTCATTTTTTACATTAACGCAAGCATGCTTCTTTTTAGTTTGAGGTGACGCTTGAACATGCTCAGGTCCATGAATGCATCAAAGGTGCGTTATCACCTTCGCTTTAGATAGATATACCACGAGACGTATTGTTTCTTCAATAATCAATGATTTTACACACATACCTTTACATCAAAATTGCCTTACCACGTCCGCTTTAGATGGATATACCACGTGACGTATTGCTTCTTCGATAACGTGCGATTTTACATACATAATTTTACATCAAAGGTGTCTTACTCCCTTCGCATTAGATAGATATACCACGTGACGTACTTCTTCTTTTATACGCTGAAGCAGCTTGATTAAAGTCGTCAGAAACTTTACAAAGGACTCAAAGTTGCACAGATGATACACCGGTAATCCGAGCTTGCAGGTATCGTTGTTGAATGAATTTCTCCGGTTAGAAGCATTTCAAATATCCCCCAAAATCTAGGGACATACTTACTTCGAATATTTCCTAGAATTTAGTGACATATTTCTGAAAAATCTCTAGAAACTGCTTTATAACTAAATCCAATGACTTTTTCCGCTGGGGTTGGTAACATGCTTGCTTGAAGCGCGATAGTTATATGTAAATTCATGTGTTAGAGAGAGAGAGAGAGAGAGAGAGAGAAATAGCAACATTTATTACTTGATATGCTAGAGGTGTTGTATCGGGACCGACTATTGGACACCTGTCGTGAACAGACCAATTAAAATACCTGCTATCTGTTATGAACGGACCCATTGTGAACGGCCTGTTGTCAACAGTCTGCTGTAAATGGACCTGTTATGAACGGACCTGTTACCCGACTATTACCCGATCAGTTACCCAGCTGTTGCCCGATCTTTTGTGAACGACCTGTTATGAACAACCTGCTGTAAGCGGCCTGTGAAAGGACTGTTGTGGACAGACCAGTTGCAGACAGATCAATTATTAGCAACAAGCTGTTAACAGACCGGTTGAAGTGCTGAATATGAATGACAAAGACAAAATATTAAAACGTAAACTTATAAACGCGCGAATCTAACTTGTTATCTCCTGATCTAACCTAGTCCGTAATCTAGCATCACGTGAAGGACCGAAATTTAGCGTGTATTTGGATACTAATCACTTGATGTCACAATCCGAGATGGCGCGGTACTGCGTATGCTCAGATTTTAAGACACCATGTGACAACACATATTAAACATATCTACAGAGACTTGGTTAGTCTGCTCTAGACATTTGAATAAGGTTGTGATAAAAATATCTGTCAAAAATCGGTTTAGTATCTAATACTGATTTTTACACACCGTTGAATGTCAACGAAGTAGAATCTTTTTCTCCTGGTATAGTTGCCAAGGATTACGAGGAATCCAGTAAAGTAAAGAATGGCATCATTTACTTCAAAATCGAGCAGATTTTGGTTTAATGATAAGCTTACTAGATATTGAATGGCATTCGCTGTGCCGTCTTCACTTTGTTGTCGATGATGAAATTATAACTCATATTCAGGCTTTAGTTCATTTCTCCAATGGTAAATCTGCATTAGCCTTAAAGAAACGAATACATTTAGGAAAAAAATTATATTTGAAGACAACGTTTAAAAAAATATTATGTTTGCATCACGCAATCGGTGTGTTAAGATATATTGCAGGTAAATATGGTCAGAAGCCTTTAGGACGTGATTTAGATAGACAACAAGGAACACCTCATGTTAATTATTCAAGATATGTGTTTAAGGATGAACGGTTACATGCAAGAGAAAAAATGTGTGGTAATGTGCTAGACGAATTATCGGGAGTTGCTTCAATAGGTGTTTCGGATATTTCAAAATATACATATCCTTACGAACTTCATGATTAAACGACTTCTTATTATAACCGAGGGTATGAAGGAATTAAAAACGTGTCGAGTAACGGTTCGGATAGCGGGTTGGGTAACCGGTCGGGTAACAAGTCGGGTAACGGGACATTTAAAAGAACCTCTCCACCTGTATTTATTATTAGCCGTCCAAGCTTACTGGTTGCATTACCATGGGTCCTAGATTTGGCTCTGTCAATAACAGTGGAATAGGAGTAGGGCCTAATCATTATTGAGATGAGAAAAAGGAGAAACTGTCAGACAGGTGTAGGAGCGAGGAGAAGGAATGCGAAAAGGGAAATGTTCAACCTAAGGATGCAACAGTCGTAAAGTCTTTGAAAAAACCTACAGATCTGGCTTTGCACGGTTTAAGAGCGTTTGATAAGCGTAGAAGGTTTGTTGAATGCCATAGAATACTAGCGCTCCGAAATGGAAGAGATTTTGCACATCCCAAATCTAAATTTGTAAAACTTAAGTGCGAGGACTGCGACAAAACGTTTTGTCGGTAATGTTTCATGGACACGCATGGGCGGAAGCAGGAAGAAACAGCTCAAAAAAAATTAAAATTATTTTAGTTTAAGTTTTGACTTGTATAATAGGTAAATAGAATAAAAACATAATAAATATAAAAGTACTGTTTTTATTATCCTGAGGTTAAAATTCAATATAATAGGTAAGTCTTTAAATATCTATTTTTGTTTTACGGCCTTTTACTAGTGAATTTCAAAAATAAATTATTTACTATTTACTGCGTTCTGCAAGAGATTTATTGGCTTAATGATCATACTTTTATTTATCGCAACGTGTATTTTAAAATAGCTTTTGTAATCATTTAGCGCCTTTTAGCTGATATTTCGGAGAAAAAAAATGTCTAAAAGTCTTATCCTTCGGGGCTCTCTAAATATTGTACATACGTGTAATTACCTATATCATTTTCCTGATTGCGCTATCTAGCAGTACTACTCTTTTATGCCTGACTCTTCAATTGTTTACGAATTTGTTTTATGTAGCAGGTAATTGATTTTAGGAGTTGCCTTTGCATCTTTAGAAATTCCGCCCACAGATCTAATTATTTAGTAAGTAACAATTTTTAGAATCTCTTTAGGTGCCGTTAGAGAATAATAATGGGTCATAAGAGCCTTTTTATTAGAATCGCCCTATATATAATTTGCTCAGTTCATAACAGGCCATTCACAACAGGCCGTTTTCAACAGGGTTTTCGCAGCGGGTCCGTTCATAACATGTATCAGGTATTGCAACTGGCCTGTTCACGCCAGCTGTACCTTAGTCGGTCCTGATACACATGTATCATCTAGGCAACCTTGAGTCCTTTGTAAAAGTTCTCACGACTTTAATCCAACTATTTCAGAATATCAAAGACGAAATACGTCACGTGGTATATCTATCTAAAGCGAAGGTGGTAACGCACCTTTGATGTACAATTATGCATTCTTGGGCCTGAGCATGTTGAACTATCAAATTAAAAAGAAGCATTCTTGCGCTAATGTAAAAAATTACGTGTGTTTACGTAGAAGATTACATCATTGCTGTATTACACCGCAGCTCGTCATCATTTATCCTAATCCCAAATCCGTCTTAAACCTAAAGATATAAGTTCCCAATTCCTATAAAGCAAATTCCGCGATTTGCACGACAAAATGAAGTACCTATTAAGGTTATTTTGAGGACAAGTAGAAAAAACAAACGTTTATTTGTTCCTTTATCGTATTTTACCAAAAATAAATAACTTGATGATTATGCAAGGTTCATATAGAGAATGTCAGGATGTTGGTTTTGACGGTAAATTGAACAGACGTAATAAAAGATTCTGTATTTGCTGTAAAATTCCTTCCAATTTAAATTAAACCTCGTTAAATCTCGCTTACCAGCATGCAGCCTAAAAATTCGTTATCTGTAAAAGTATTATGTTTATCGAATGTCAGTGTATCTAAATAGTGACAATTTTTGATACTGTAAAGCTACGTTTTTCTATTAAAAGCGCATATCCTATTTCAATATTACAATGGTCAAGGTTTACAGTATATATCTGTAGTGTGACGTGAAAATATCTCTTTTAGATTACAGAATGTCAACTTAGCGAAAATGTTATCTTGCACATAAACTCACATAGCATTTCCAGTTTTATCGCATTACGGATCACAATTTATAGATATCATCAACTTACAAGGTTTGAAAAAATTAAAATACCTTATACAAATCATATTTTTTTATTATTCTATACGTTTACATAAATCATACATTATTCTCCTACGCTTAAGGCATCTTAGTTTCTATAAAAATATATTTATGTTTAACCGTAGCTCCCGCCGCATTCTTACGTCTAGTTAATTGTACATTGTTATATCTATTAGACGTCATCATTCTTATTACTATTTTGAAAGCTGGGAATGAGGTAATTGTTTTGAACAAACGTAATGAAGCGATCTTCCCAATCCAAACTGTTCACGTTCTTTTTTAATGTAGCTAAACCCCAGTTGGTTTTAACAAAGTTATTAACAATACTATTATTGATGTAATTTTATAAATTCAATTTGTTCAATAGTTTAATCTTGTAGTTAATAATATATTTTAATGTAAATAATTCGCTTGCATCACTTTCATCGAAATGAATGTAGTACTGATGTCTAATTGTTAGACTTCTTATGAAGGATTGTGTATCGAACTCAAATTCAATGTTATAAATAATAATAGAATTACTGTTTAAATATTTATCAAGCATAAAATAACCATTATCTAGTTGTCCCCCTCCTTGCCCTCTTATATCTCTGTAGCCAATAGATATCGATACGCCGAATGATTTTCAATAAGCTGCAATGGGATCAATGTGCTATGTACCTGACTTTCTTCTTCTTGAGCATTCATGTCATATAAATTATTTTCCCACATATACACTCTACTAATAATAACTCTAACACACTTCCAGCCTGATAAGAAACATGAGCGTCAGCATTTACCTGCTAATAATAAATCTGACTCATTTCATTTCAGATAAGAAAATGCCTTCGGATGCTATAATCTAATCTGAATATATTTCCTGCTCCTCACAAAAAATGAGGACATCGGCTTTTACATGCCAATTATATATAAATCTGTCTCATTGCTTGCCTAGACCTATAAGAAAACTCTTTCGCATGCTAATTATACCTCCAATGTTCAATAATAAGCCGTTTTTTTTGTTTGGCTTGTAGTGAATCTCAATTTCCATAACTTATTTCTTTTAATTGTTGTGTTAATGCAACACCGCATAGTTTTATCTGAAGTTTTATTATTTTCACTTGGAAGTTTTTATGAACTTTCTGCGTATAATGACACATAGAACAACCCTTCGGTTGTTCGTGTTGCAATAGAAAATGGAACTTACCGCGGCTTAACTCAGTGGAAATTAATCGGAGAGGGGCGTGGGCGGATTTGTTACGCTGGTTTTGGCCCCCGTCCACAATTAGCAGATGGTGCCTGTAGAAAGGGAGAGAAATCATATACCTGCAAGGTCGCCAGTTGTATGTACCTTCCTATCTCGTGCGTACACCTCACACGACAAAACGTCCGACGGATTCTAAGTCATGTGCTACCCTTGCCTAAAAAAAAGCCAGGTTCTTGAAACAAGAAATGAAATACAACTGAAGTAAAATAAGACATTTGTTTATTAACGTGAACGAATTCGGCAATAAATACAAACAAAACAAGAATAACACAGTTAGCTTAGCCTACGATTAAATTTTTATCCCTTCCGGAACACCAAAATAACAAACTAGGTTGTTGACTTTTGACTTAACGAGATCTAGGCCACCCGATACTTAATATCAAATACGTTAGAGAATAAGGTCCTAAGCTTTTTGGTTTTAAATGCACCAACTTTATATTTCTTCGTTTGACGTAATCAGTAACTCATTGAAATGTTGCTCTGAAAAGTGCTGTCAAATCATTAAAAAGAATCGTAAACCTCTAAAAATGAAATTGGTATTAAAAACAAAAGTGTTCAGTCTCTGATGAAATATTAAAACTTTGTTTGCAATTATTTAATATACAGGATTTCTCTGTTAATTATTATTATTTTTTACATGCACACATTTGAAGAGATAAAATATTTCAAAAGAAAGTAAAAACGCATATTTTCATTCTGTTATAGTTAAGTCAATGCTAGATATCTGAAAGGATTTTTTTCAATTCATAGATTTTTCAGTTAAATTATAATGGCATGAAATAAAACATTCCAAGTTAATTTTTCAGGATTCTCAAACTTTAAATGGGCCACTGTTGGTAAGCAGGACTGGCGCTGTGGAATGAACCAAATGCGGAGTTAAAGCGCCTTGAAACATTTTAATTTTAAATACGTCTTTTTTGTTCCGTTACATTTTCTTCTAAAGCAATCGACAGCTTTATTTATCTAGAACGTAGCGAATTTGGTTAAAGATCATTTGTATTGGTGACATGGGTAGAATAGACGATTTATTTTAAATGCTCCCATAATAGAAATCCAGATGATTCAAATTAGAAGATCTGGCAAGCCATGGAACAAGTTCCCCTTGTTCTGTTTAGTGTTCAAATACCGTGCTGTCCAGTAATTATTTTGTCGTTACACTAAAACGCAGCGATGTGCCGTTGAGAATAAGCCACGTTTGTATTTTTTTTGATATTAGGCCATCTTTGAGAAAGAAAGGCAAATCTTTTTCCAAAAATTGTCTAGATGCCGCTCCTGTTAGCTGCTGTTGCAAGATACCAATACTAATTATGAAATAACCAACTATACCCCATCCCCAAACATTAAGTAAAAACTGTTGCGGGTACCTTAATTGAATAATAACTCGACGATTTTCATCTTGCTATCGGTGATAATTAATTTTCCGATTTCTGGTAAAACCTACATCATCATTAAAAATCACAAGCGGTCGAAAATTTTGGTCAACCGTGCACTTTTGTAGCAACTAATTGCAAAATGCTATTATTGACGCAAAATCCGCTTAAAAAATCCTTGAACTATTTGATAATGGTGTAGATAGGATTGACTAAATAGTATATTTCGCGAGATAGTCATTCGATTTTCACCCACCGCCAACATTGCTTGTATAGTACTTACCGGCAGGACATTCTTCAATTTTCTTCAGCCCATGCCTTTTAGAGCAATGTTTCGTATTATGGCTGGTCCACCACCATGTTCGAATGTCATTGGATTTAAATATCAGATTTCCTTTAGCTCTGCATAAATGTTTTGAAATAATTCTAATTCTATCGCAATACCAATTTGGATTTAGAACCAATATGAATCGCAATGATGCTATTTTCAACTTTTTATCAGCCATTTATATCATTAATGATAATAGTCCAAACATAAACCTTTTTGTAATCTAACTAAACCGTTCTATTGTGTCGATTATAATATTCTTCTACAAAAACTAGAGCGATATGGTTTCAGAGGTATCTCTTTAAATTGATTTCGTACTTACTTTTATAATAGAAACCAATTATTTGAACTAAGTCATCACGATAGTAATGGTAATTCTGAATCGTTTAGATCTAATATAATTGATGTTATAAGTGGAGTACCCAGGGTAGTGTTCTAGGTCCTCTACTATTCCTATTATACAGTATGTTACATAATTGAATGTCAATATTGCATGGGGTTAATCTGTGCATGATTTTAAGATAAAAATTTCATATAAACATAAGTAGTATACCAAAGCGGGTTCTGGGACGCAACCTATCCTATGTAAAAAAAATGGTCCGCCATTTTGGTGGTGGGAGGTAATTAACAGGTTATA
>JAHWXV010833765.1:0-10343 GCA_024586415.1 Phrixothrix hirtus
AAACAGTCTTTTCTGATGGTGCTTCATTTCCAAAAGTTAAACGAAGCGATTCTAAGCATTATTGCTGAGTTAGGCCTTTACGAAAATTGTATAAAATCATACAATGTAAACCTTCACGAGTAATTTCCATTTTTTCACAAAATTACTTTCTTTAAACACGCACTGTAAACAAACTACTCTGCCAATTTCTAAGCCGCCACGGATGTCACAATACAAAATGGCAAATTTTACGAATATGGCAATAACTTATTACACTAGCGACATCTAGTGGTCATTTGTAACAACATAAAGGGCAACTCTCGTACGTTACGGGTAAATAAATGCGAGCAACCAGTTCTGGATCACTGGTTAACACCGGTTGAGGATATACTTTATCGCCACCTCAGTCAGTGGCGCCTCAATCAACACGGACCCCAACATTATCTTCGACGAACCTGTCAACAGCGGTGTCAACTGCCGGTGTTTCGGGATCCCACCCCTAGCGTTGTAGTAGTTTAACCGCCCACGCTGTTAGAGTTGGGTTCGTAGATCAAAAATGTAGTTCGACGTAGTGCCGATTTGGACCGTGGCAAATTGCCAAAACATTTTTGCTATTCTGTTTGAGACATCTCTAAAACACGGTTTTTGAACGTATCGGTGATTTCTTCTCCAGATGAAAACCGTTGTCCACGCAATTTATTCTTGACGTTCGGTAAAAAAAGAAGTCATTGAGTGCCAAAACAGAACTTTACGGCGAATAACCCATTAATTTGATTTTTTGAGTGTTCAAATAATCGGTTGTTAGACGAGATGTGTGAGAGCTCGCATTGTCGTGATGCAGAAGGATCCTATGGCGCTTGTTTATTTTCCTTTTTTCCCTGAAGACTTCCGGCAAACAAATGGTGGTGTACAATTCAGAAGTAACCGTTTTACATTCCTGTAAAGGCACCATTGCCACATGACCAGTTTTTCCAAAGTTTTTTCGATCATTTGTTTCGAAGTGCTTCGAGCGCGAACAACTTTTGTTGGGTTTGGTTCATCTTGAAACACAATCGACTTCTGTTTACTTTTCATCTCATACGCATATATTCATGATCCGTCACCTGTTATAATATTATAAACGTTTTTTGAAGCACCGCCACTGTATTTCGTAATCATTTGCTTACACCAATCGACAAGAGCACTTTTTCAGATGTTTTCAAATTATGTGGGATCCAACGAGAACAAACCTTTTTCACGGCTAAATGTTCATGGAATATTTTATATATGCGCAGTAACTGATTTTGGACAACCTTCACGATTTTCGTTGGTGAGCGAACGACGGCCCTGATTAAACTCGTTATACCAGCGTTTCACAATGGCAAAGGATGGGGCTTCATCGCCAAAAGTGGAAGTAAGTTGATTGATGCACTCTTGTCTAATTAATCTATATTGAAAGTTGAAATAAGTCATGGTACGAAAATTTTTGCGATTCAATTCCATTTTTACGCTGAGGCACAATTGCCAAGTCAGTATAAATACTACTAAGCACGCTCAAATGTCTAAATGTTCTGAATAAGGTTATGTTCAAAAATGTCAAACTTTCTATTACAAATGTTAGATGGCGTTTTAAACACACAGTGTTGCCAAGGCTCTCAATACACATAGTGCCCCTCGTATGATAAGCTAGCATATATTGTTTTCCGAGTAAATGCAAAATAGCTAAAATAATGTACACTAGCAAAACAAAGCAAATCAGCTTATAAATCGAATATAAACGTACGAGGGTGGTCTGAAAATTAGGGCAAGTAGTACAAAAGAAGGTACTTTATTCAAGCTTTTTATATTTATTTTCCGACATAGTTCCCTTTTAACTCGATGCACTTGTTCCAACGATATTGAAGTCATTTAGCGCCTTCAATATAATAAGACGAATGAGACGCCTTAAAATAACGATTTGTTTCCACAACCACTTCCTCATTAGATTAAAATCTTTTTCCACCTATCCGTTTTTTCAAGTTTGGAAACAAGAAAAAGTCTGATGGAACTAAATATGGGCTGTAAGGTGCATGACGAAGTATTTAGAATCTTAATTCAACTAATTTTGCCGTGACAATGTTCAATAAATGATCCGGTGCATTGTTATGATGAAACAACACTTTCTTTCTTGCTAAATGCGGTCGCTTTTCCTTTAATTTTTCAATCAGCCGATCCAATAACGACGCATAGAACTTGCCTGTGATTGTTTTGCCCTTCTGCAGATAATCTATAAAAATGACACGACGAGCATCCAAAAATACGGTGGCCATAACCTTGTTAGCTGATGGAACCACTTTTGCTTTCTTCGGTGCACTGCAACCGGTTTCTACCCATTGTTTGGATTGTATTATTTTGGTTTCGGTGGTATAGTGGTGTATCTACGTTTCGGCAACGGTTATAGATCGACGCAAACCTTTGGTGGGATTATGCTTAAAAAGGGTCCAACAGTACTCAGAAGTTGTTGCGCGCATTCGTTTCTGGTTCACAATTAGCAGACTCGGCACCCATCTTGCTGATTGCTTTCTCATACTCAAGTATTCATGTAAGATATGACCAATACGTTCTGCTCTCAGTGTCTGCTATCACACGCACCTTTAATCGACGATCATTTAAAACAAGATCATGAACTTTGGTGATCATTTCGTCATTGGTAGCCTCTTTCGGACGTCCTGATCTTGTTTCGTCTTCGGTATTCGTACGGCCACGTTTAAATTTATTCACCCAGAAACAAACTGTCTTAAATGATCGCGCAGATTCGCCGTGGACGTTATCTAACTCTGCTTTACTTTCTTTGGGTTTTTTACCGGCGATATTGATGTGTTTAATCACAGCACGAAATTCTCTTTTGTCCATATTCATAAAACAACGTAACACGTTTACTTTAAACAACTTTAAGAGACGAAGGACGCAACATATTTGGCTGAAACTTTGACAGCTGTCTTATAACATATGATAGATTTGATAAATGGCATGCATGCGTAGATTATGGCGCCGTCTCTATAATAGTTACCTCACTAATCAGGCCGCCCTCATATATACAAAGTGTAGCAAAAATTTTCACCTATATAAAATAAAAGCAATTGCGTATTAAAATTCACATTGGAGCTCCACAAATAGAACATTTTTGAGTGTTACTAAGAGCTCGAATTAATTCTGTTTCGCAGTTCAACTCTTGACCCATCTTCGCTAAGAAAATTACCTAAGAATTTACGTAAGCGACTTTAGCTCTCAAGTGTCATTATCGTGCTGCATACGAGGTGTGACAATTAAGTAATGAGACTGATGTGAAAAAAAACCACTTAAGTTTTTAGTCATCTTTAGTGTAATCTTCTTCAAAATAGTTCCCTTCTGCTTGCACACACTTACTCCAGCGCTACTGCCACTGCTGGTAACATTTCTGGAACTCTTCTTTTGGAATGTCCTTCAAGACCCTCGTCACAGCTTTTTGGACATCTTCTGTTGTTGGAAAATGGTGTCCCTTGACCACCATTTTGACTCTTGAAAATAGAAAAAAGTTGCAGGGAGCGATATCGGGTGAATAACGTGGCTTTGGTAGTACTGAAATGCGTTTTGAGGTTAAAAATTGCTGCACAGCAGTCCAGTATGGGATGGCGCATTATCGTGATGAAGAATTCAATTATCAGCAATGTTTTCACGGGAATGGAGAACTCGTTTTCGAAGTCTTTCTACAATTTCTTTGTAGAAATATTAGTTAATTGTTTGGCCAGGAGGCACCCAATCTTTATGAACAATGCCCTTGGAATCGAAGAAGCACACAATTATGCATTTCACTTTTGATTTTGACATGCGAGCTTTTTTTGGCCTGGGTGATGCTTTTGAACACCATTGCGAACTTTGACGTCTTGTTTCTGTATTGTACTGATAGAACCAACTTTCATCACTAGTGATAACACGGCTCAATAAATCTAGATTGATTTTCACTTGCTCTAACAAATCGACTGCCACATTTTTCCGTGCTTCTCGCTATTGGTCTGTGAAATTTTTGGGGGCAATCTTTGCATAAATTTTTCTCATACCTAGATTTTGAGTTAGTATTTGATGAACAGTTTCCCGATTGATGTTGAGTTCTTGTGCCATCATGTTAACGGATAATCTTCCATCAGATCGTACAATTTCAGGCACCCTGTCCATGTTGACATCAGTTTCGTGAAGTTGATGGTCGTCCACTGCGGTCTTCGTCTTCAACATTCCTTCTGCCCTTAGAAAACATTTTATGCCAACGAAAAACTTGAGCTCTTGACATAACCTCATTTCCAAATGCCTTCTGAAGCTTACGGCAAGTTGTCGTCGCATTCTCACCCAACTTAACACAAAAAGAAATGGTATATCGTTGCGCAATATTTCGCGATTCTATTTCTGTAACGAGAGACAAAAACACGTGTTTCCTTATTACAGCACAACTCAATACTAAGCGGCAGCATCAATGTGCCGCTTGGACTAGAAGCAGCTTAGAGATCAAGGTCAAAGATGTAGTGCCTGTGCAAGCTACAAGGTTGCCACATCTCGCAAAAAAATCAGTCTCATTACTTAATTATCGTACCTCGTATATCATAATGTATCAATTTTGAATGACATTACCTATTTGTAGTACTACATTTTACACTAGTGAAGGCCTTATTTATGTTCTTAGTTATTATTCCACTGTTAAACGACGAAGAACTTTCCCGTTAGTTATTTTAGTACACATAATAAATAATGTATACTCCTTATTATTGTAAGCAGTAGTTTTATTTGAATTTGATTTGTGTATTTTAGTGTTTTTTAATTACGTCGAAACAAAAGCAAACAAAAACCATATAACGTTGGTAAATTTCAACTTTAAGCGAAGAAACGTATCTATAACGAATGATTGCACGAAAACCTTGTGTATATTAAAAGGTATACACTATACTCAACAACGAAAATGAGAAGTAAATGTTCATTAAGACCCAAAATGAAGTGGAAATCAAAAAGAGCCAGCGGAGGAAACAACGTCCAGTGAAGAATAAGTAAATTAATAGGGCTTTGGTGAATAATGTTAGAAAATATAGAGAATGTATAGCAGTGAAAAGAAATTGTTACGACCTATGTCATGAAAATACAACACCTGACCAATAGAAAATAGTTCCATGAACAAATCACTCAAAATTTCAAAATTCCACGCACGAATAATAGAAAAATTTTTACTGACTACAATCAACCACGAAGATAAAAATTTTCAGCACAACCACATAACCTTAAACCTTAAATAACGCCCTCTGCAAGAAAGAAAGTTGTACCTGCCAGCAATACATAGAAACCCCCAAAATCAAAAGCCCAAATGCGATGGAAGTAAACGATACATAGAAACCTAGCTATTCCTAAACATTGCAAAAAACAAGACTATGCTAACGAGTAAACAGCAGGAAATTACATACGTTATATGTTTGCTTATGATGCATTTAGCGCTAGAAACAAAAAATGGTAATTTTTTTAATAATGTACATATTTATAATTTTACTAGATTTAAGTAATTAAACACAGATCTATTACATATTTCTTGTGATGTTTAGATAATTTAAAATTTTAAACTAATATTTCCCAAATGTATTATGTAAATAGTGCGTATTATTTTTACCAAAAGTGTTGCCGTAAGTAGTTGACATTAACAAGGTAAGATGAGAGGATTGCGTAAGTTAAACGTACTAAAAAAATTATATACATACATAGTCGGTCTATTTTTAATGTTTTATTATATTTATTGCGGAAAAGACCTCTCTGCTGTTAGGTCACTCGCAGGAGAATTAGAAGAGCATTTAAAAGCTACTTTTAATACATTATTACTTTGTTTTTTATTAGTAAAATAAGTGATGCAAAACAGTTATGCAACTTTCTCATCCAATCTGTCTTACGGTCCAGTAAAAATAAACACGTGAAAGTAAAACACTTCTCGGCCATTTTAGTTTTTGATTATAAAAATAAAGTATCTTCCTAATTAAATTAGTAAATCCAAAATTGCCCGGAAGTGGATACCCGCGAGGAAGACCGAATGACGTGACGTGTGTCACCCTCATTCAAATGGTCGATTTCGCTACACTTCCAAAAACGTCGAAAGTACTTTAAATAGTGAAAGTGGGCTACAAAATAATAATTAAACAATAGATCAAGATCAATGTTGAATACTGAATGATTTAATTTGTTTTGCGAATAATTAAACGGCGGAAGTCGTTCTCTGTGAACAAAGTGGGTAAGTAATTCCTGTCTTTGGATTGCTTCAGAAAGCGTTGCTTGACTAATACGCACCTAATTACATTTTAAAATACATGTTTTGTTCAAAATTTGTTTCCTTAAACCAAATACCTATATCGATGAGATTCACTGCACGATATCAAGTTTTGAAATAGTTATTACATAACTACAACGAAATCTGGTACAAAACATTCATTTTCCGTATATTTATTTGCTTAAACAACCTGCTCGATCTACTTGCAAATTATAATAATTTTTACGGTAATTTAATTTCTGTTTTGTGTATTTGAAATTTTTTTTACGCTTAATGACATAGAAAAGCTCAACAATGCAGACTAATTATAACACTTGCATATATGTGTACGTTATAAATTACTTCATAACCCGAAATTTAATGTTAAGCATTACCTTCAATTGTTTGAATAATTTGACTGAAATAAATATCGCGTCTACCGTTATTAATGGAAAATTTAACTGTACGAAATGTTAATTCAATACTATTCACATTAATAATTAATCAATTTGCGGACACTCCATGAAGATAGACTTTTACATGATGTATCACATTCCCACCATTTTTATGATACTTATTTATTAATTAATGATCTTTTTATCATGGAAATTGTGTTACATAACGATTATGACATTAACAATTTGTATCATTATTTGAATAAGTAGTGTTATATAACTTTTTCTCTAAATTTTTTCGTACAAGCCTGCTATCATTCATTTTTATAGGACAGTTTTCAATACGCTCTGGGAAAGGCTCCATTAGCCTAACGGCACCATGACTGAATTTCCTACTGAAACTATAGCGCCAAACCAACTACGGCTAGCGCCATCAAAGCTAGAGCTATAGCGCCAAAATATTTGTCAAATTATAAATAATTAAATTTGGGTGCTGCTAGGTAAATGCTTTTTTGGCCATGGCAACTAATATCGTTGAAACTCTAGTGCCACGTTATATTGACCTAGCGCTACCAATTTAAGAGCTAGCGTTACAACGGTTTCTGAGAAAAAGGCAAAGAAAATGAGAAAGCTTACGCCATGGTTGAATTTTGCCAAAATATTTTGCATACATATAAGAGCTATCACGATTTCCAAGCTAAACCCAATTCAAGAAAAGAAGAATTTTACGCCATTGTTGAATTTTGCTGAAATATTTTGCATACATGATCGTTTGAGCTAGCGTCGTAAAAATAAGAACTAGCGCCATAATAGTTTCCGACTTAAAGTCAGTTGAAGAAAACAAGAAAAAGTACGACATGGTTGTATTTTGTTGAAATATTTTATATACACGTTCTTTCGAGCTAACGTCAATTAGCGCCGTCAAAATAAGAACTAGCGCCACAACAGTTTCCGCGATAAAGTCTATTGATGAAAATTAGGAAACTTACGCCATGGTTGAAATTTGCCAAAATATTTTGCATACATATTCGCTTGAGCTAGCGCAGGCTAGCACCGTCAAAATAAAAGCTATTGCCATAGTGGTTTCCGAGCTAAAGCCAATTGAAAAGAAGTAGTATTCAACGCCATGGTTAAATGTTTCCGAAACTCTCTGCATACATGTTCTTTTAAGCATCGTCAAAATAGGACCTAGAGCCATAGCGGTTTCCGAGATAAAACCAAGGAAGAAAAAGAAAATTTTTCGCCATAGTTGAATTTTCCCCGAAATATTTTGCATGTTCTTTCGACCTAGCGCCAGATAATGCTGTCAAAATAAGAACTAGCGCCTCAATAGTTTTCGCGATAAATTTAATTGAAGATAAAGAAAATTTTACAGCATGACTGAATTTTGCCGAAATAACTTGTATACATGTTCTTTTGAGCTGGCGCCAACTAGCGCCGTCATAATAACAGCTAGCGGCACATCGGGTGCCGAGTTAAGGCCAATTGAAGTAAAGGAGAATTTTACGCCATGGTTAAATTGTTCCGTAATATTTTGCATACATGATCTTTTGAGCTTGCCCCAGATATCGCCATCAAAATATGAACCATAACGGTTTCCAAGATAAATCCAATTGAAGGAAAAGAAAATTTTTCGGCATGGTTGAATTTTGGCGAAATATTTTACATGTTCTGTCGATCTAGCGTCAGATAATGCTGTCAAAATAAGAGCTAGGGCCTCAATAGTTTTCGAGATAAAACAAATTGAAGAAATAGAAAACTTTACTGCCTAGTTGAATTTTGCCGAAATATTTCACATACAAGTTCTTTCGAGCTAGCGCCAACAAGCGCCGTCATAATAAGAGCTAGCGCCACAACGGCTTCCGAGCTAAGGTCAATTGAAGAAAAGAAGAATTTTACGCCATGGTGGAATTTTCCTGAAATATTTTGCATTCATGTTCGTTTGGGCAAGCGCCTGTTGGCACCGTCAAAATAAAAGGTATCGTCACAGCGGTTTCCAATCTAAGACCAATTGAAGAAATGGAAAATATTACGTCTTTAATGAATTCTTTCGAAATATTTTGCATACATCTACTTTTGAGCAAGCGCTAGATAGCGCTGTCAAAATAGGAGCTAGCGCCATAACGGTTACAGAGATAAAACCAATTGAGGAAAAAGAAAATGTTTTGCCATGATTGAATTTTGCCGAGATATTTTACACGCATGTTCTTTCGATTTATCGCCAGATAATGCTGTCAAAATATGAACTAGCAGCTCAATGGTTTTCAAGATAAAGTCAATTGAAGAAAAAGAGAATTTTACAGCATCATTGCATTTTGCCGAATTATTTTGAATACATGTTCTTTCGAACTTACGCCAACTAGCGCCGTCATAAAAAGAACTAGCTCCACAACGGTTTCCGAGCTAAGCCCAATTGACGAAAAGGAGAATTTTACATCATCGTGGAATTTTTTTTGAAATATTTTGCATACATGTTCGTTTGAGCTAGCACTAGATAGCGCCGTCAAAATAGGAGCTATTGCCATAATGGTTTTGGAGATAAAGCCAATTGAAGAAAAAGAAAATTTTTCGCCATGGTTGAATTTTGCTCAAATATTTTACATGTTCCTTCGGTCTAGCGCCATATCATGCTGTCAAATTAAGAGCTAGCGGTTCAATAGTTTTCGAGATAAAACAATTGAAGGAAAGGCGAATTTTACACCATGGTGGAATTTTGCTGAAATATTTTGCGTACTTGTTGGTTTGAGCTAGCGCTAGTTAGTACCATTTTTCGCCATGGTTGAATTTTGCCCAAATATTTTACATGTTCTTTCGATCTAACGTCAGATAATGCTGTCAAAATAAGAACTAGCGTCTCAATGGTTTTCGAGATAAAGCCAATTGAAGAAAAAGAGAATTTTTCACCATGGTGGAATTTTGCTGAAAAATTTTGCGTACATGTTCGTTTGAGCTAGCGCCAGTTAGTACCGTTAAAATAAGAGGTATCGCCACAACGGTTTGCATGCTAAGTCCAATTGAAGAAAAGGAAAATTTTACGCCTTTGCTGAATTTTAGTGAAATATTTTTCATATGTGTTCGTTTGAGCTAGCGCCAACAAACGCCTTCATAATAGGAGGCACCGCCATAGCGGTTTCCCAGCTAAGGCTAATTGAAGAAAAGGAAAATTTTACGCTATGGTGGAATTTTGCTGATATGTTTTGCATACACGTTCTTTTGAGCTAGCTTCAACTAGTGCCGTCATAATAAGAGTTAGCGCCACAACAGTTTTCGAGCTAAGGCCAGTTGAAGAAAAGGAGAATTTTACGCCTGCTTAAATTTTTCTGAAATATTTTGCATATATAATCGTTTGAGCAAGCGTCGTCAAAATAAGAGCTAGCGCCATTATAGCTTCCGGCATAAAGTCAGTTGAAGAAAACAAGAAAAAGTATGACATGGTTGTATTTTGTCAAAATATTTTACATACACGTTCTTTTGAGCTAGCGTCAATTAGCGCCGTCAAAATAAAAACTAGCGCCACAATAGTTTCCGCGATAAAGTCTATTGATGAAAATGAGAAAACTTACGCTATGGTTGAAATTTGTCAAAATATTTTCCATACATATTCGCTTGAGCTAGCGCCAGCTAGCACCGTCAAAATAAAAGCTATTGCCACAGCGGTTTCCAAGCTAAATCCAATTGAAAAGAAGGAGTATTCAACGCCATGGTTAAAT
>JAHWXV010834136.1:0-11671 GCA_024586415.1 Phrixothrix hirtus
TATATATATATATATATATATATATATATATTCAGTAATGATAAGTGCCTGCGTTTTAATTTCATTTATATATTTTTATAAACAAAGCATATTTGTTACACAATATACGTTACGTCAGGTATGCGGTATGCGGTCCAAATTAATTTAGAAGCATTAATGAGGTTGTGATTAGAAGAAACGAATGCGTGTTGGAAATCAAACAGCGACGCTGTAATGATAAAAATAATAGTTTGCGCTAGTTTAAAAAACCTTAACCGCGCTGCTATTTATATTACATGTACCAAAACTGAAAAATGTAAATATAGCTGAACACAGTAGGTAACGTAAACTTAAATTTGTCTTTACAATTATTATTGTTTATTCTGATTTTAATTTAGTAACAGATTGATAGATATTTTTAATATTTACTAATTAATAATTTTGTTGTCCAATAGCAATATTGCGTAATAAATGTTCCGAGAATATAAAATGCATGTCACTTGCGCTATTTGATAGCCTTATGTTTTTTTTTAAAAACAATAGTGTAAACTGATTACTAAACTTCCAAAGGTTGGGATATGTTTTCTTAAAATATTATGGTCTTATTTTGTGTTATCAAGTTGATACATTCATTCCGTTTAATTCATTTATATGAAATATTTTAGAATGACCCAATTCTTTTAAATATAAATTTTGACGAGCTGCAAATTCTATATGTTGAACTATACAAATTATATAAGACAACGATATGTAAAGTTCTAATTAACACTTTATCTGATTATTATACAAGGTGGCGCAAAAAGAACGCATGTTTTCGGAATACGTAGTTTCCCTACTTCGCCTTCCACGAGGTACAGAGAGTCTAGTTTCGGTGGCCATGGAGCGGTGGAAGGTAGGTCATCGCTCTTTTGCCATTGAGCAGTTTTTTAGAAATAACGATTCTTTAATTTCCGTTCAACGTTCCGCCGTCATTTCAATGTGCCAGCTGGTGGAATGATTCCTGATGGAAACACAATACTCTCATGGGTTGTATCATTTCGCATAACTGGCTCCGTTGTGAAGGGGTCATCGCCTGGTCGTCTTCGTATATTTTAAATTCATGAAAATGTGAGAAGAACGGTTATTCAGGATTCTCGACACCCGACTAGACGTCACCTCACCACTTTAAACCTGTCCAGTCGTTCACTACAATGCATCCTAAACAATGACTTGCAATTCCACCCCTACAAAATAATGATTGTCCAGAAATTTCTTGAAGGTAATTTTATTCCACGCAGAAAATTTTGCGAAAGAATGATTAAAATGGGCGTTGCTGATGATGTTTTGTTGCTGTTGTGCGATATGGCACATTTCCATTTATACGGTTATCTGAACAAACAAAATTGCCGTTATTGGGCAGCAGCAAAACCAGAAGAGTTACACCAGCGACTTCGCCATAGTGCTAAGGTGACAATTGGGTATGGAGTTTTAAAACAAGGATCATTGGACCTTATTTTTTCGAAGAGGGACGAGCTACTGTAACAATGACTTTTAAGCACCATCTTGACATGTTATACGCAACTTTTTGCTTTCATAACTTCGAAGACTCTAGGTCAACATGGAAAAATATTGTTTCAACAAAATAGAGCCACAACTCATATAGCAAGAGCCACGAAGGTTCGACAAATATTACCAAACCGCGTAATCTTACGATTTGGTGACGTTCCTTGATCTCCAGAGTCACCGAATTTGTCGGCTTGAGACTACTTTTTGTGGGGTTACCTCAAATCGAAAGTCTATGTTCGAGAATTAAAACTTTTCATTCGTGAAGAAATTGTAGCTGTGCCCCTAGAAATGCTGAGAAAAGCAATGCTCAACTTTGAGGAGAGGCTCCGTATGTGCATCCAGAAAAATAGAATTCATCTTTTATAATTAAATTAAATTAATTAGATAATCTTGTCTACCAATAAAAACTAGATATCACAGATTATTTTTGTGGGACTACATTCGATTATATTTCGAAATCGTTCTTTTTGCGTCACCCTGTACTAATGAACATACAACGTCAAAATTGTTATAAGTTATAATAATTTGTAATCTATCTTTGTGAAAACATGACGGAATAGATTTTATAAAAAGTATCATTTGTCCAAATTAAATTTTACTAACGTAATTACGATTATTTTGTGTAAATAAGAAACGCTATTACGATATAGCATTTAGAGTATCTAGCAGGGTAGAAATATTCTTAAAAGCACGTTCGTCTTGCATGACTTAAAAACCTTTCGAATCCAATTACTACTGAAAAATATGGATATTAATGAAAAATAACACTATGAACTTACTTATTTGCCTGTAAGAGTCCCATAATTTCACTCAAATGTATGCTAAAATTCTCAGTGTTGTATTAATAACATTTCATTATAATTAGCATGGAAGAAAGAACTATATTTTAGTTTAAATTCAATAATTGAAGATGTAAAATTTATAATTTGTAAATAACGTTTTATTTTGATAAATTTTAATAATAGGTACATTAAGTTTAAAAATATGTCGTGGATCAAAATGACTCTACGACACAATCCGCTTCAATATAATAGTCTTAAATATTGGCGGCCAGACTAGTGCAGTCGGGACGAGTTCAACGATATTAATTTTACAATATGCAGTGCATACTGTATATGTTCTAATAGGGTTGAATCAAAATAAGTCGGCGCCACCTGTGCAATTGTCAAGGAAACGCGGTACGACACTAAAAGACTGCAAATAAAATGGAAGACTGTATATAAAGTCAATCCCGTAAGGTGAACAAGTTCCTAGCGAAATAAAAATAAATAATTGCAACGATAAACACGATTTAGATCAAGTATTCAATACTTACTATGTACTACTATCTCGGTCGCACTGCACTTAGTTTGCATGTTTGGTGTCCCCCATATAAAATCAAAAGGGACGAGATAGTCTTAATCTAATGATAAATCATAAGAATCATCTATATAAACAAATTTAACTATGGATTTATAGAAATTTTTGAAAATTATATAGTTACTTACACCAACTGATAATTAATTAAACACAAACAAATAAGTTAATTTAACGCTTATATGCAACACATACGGATATAGTCTATTTATTATGTCCAGACATGAAATTTAATTTAAATTAACTACAAGTATTGGATTGAATATAAGTGCAATTACCGATGACGTTCAGTCTGATGAATGCTTGGGGTGTAATTTAACAAACACGATGTGGGTAATAAAAATCTTAAGAGCGACTTACAATAGATGTAGAAATTATATACGAGTAGTTCACTCTTCCTTAATTATTAAATCACGCAAACATGGACTGCTAATCAAGAGTAAGCAGCTATAAATTCTTTGTTATCTTGGTGATCCGCAGATGCAGAGTTAGTGTAAATGTGGCCCTAGGTTCCTTACCAGCGACAAAGATTAACAGCGTGTCCTAGAAACTATGGAGAAAGTGAAAATCGATTTATTTGAGGTACTCACGGATCTGGTATATATAGTTCATTTGTTCATGAAAATATTGTCGCTTTTTAATAGTACGGTGCGGTAATTAACTTAGAAATGAATAGGTTTTTAATGTAAACTAGAAATCTTCAACACATCAGCCCGCAATACTCGTTGAATAAAATCACATGTTCATTATGCACGGTGTTTATCAACCCATTACTTGAATTGAAACTTCTTAAGATGATGCTACATTCTATTGAATGTGACATCATAAGGAATGCTCTAGAAGCAATTGCATTGACAAAGGAATTTACAACGAATCTTTGCGCTGCCTATTTAAACGGAAACGTGTAACTTCGAGGTCATTTGCAGGGATTTTGATGTAACTCGTGTGAACTTAAAATGTATTATTTTAGAACGTTAAGAGATCCATTTTCTTGAAGAGAAGAATTTCTAACAAATAAAACTGGGGTAATTTGTATTTCAATTGTGAATGAGATATTTGTTTAATTGTATTAAAAAGGATTAATATAAATAAATTAGCTACAACCGAATTAAATTAAAAATACTGCAACTAATCGGAGACGGTTTGTAATTATTATCGAATTAATTAAAAACTTTGTATTCAATTTCGAAAACTAAGGAGATCGTTTACAGCTATTATGTTGAAGTTCGCTGTTTACTATGAACTTTGTGTATAGTTGTGTTAACGATTTATATCTCAAATATTTTGTGTTAAAACGTAAAGCAAATGATAAAATTATAATACTTATAAGTTATAAGCGCCTTTATAATATTCGTAAATCCTAAAAGCACATACCTAGATGCAATCATAATTTATTAAACAGAATTAAAATATTAATCGTTTTACTATTAAGGTCTACATATTATCTTACAGTGATCCTTTAGTAATAAATTAAGAAGATTTTCGGATTAGTTATAATATGTGAACTTCAAAGAGGTTGGTTACATGTAATTGCTATTCAACAAGAACTACTAAAAGCACAGCGAAATTACTTTAATCATTACTTGAGTACGCTTTTAAAGATGAAATCACATTGTTAATAATAGTGGTTCTAAAATAGATGACAAATTTGATCTTAAATAAAAAATATAACTTAGTATTACTTATACATTTGCATCTTCTATAGATAAACTATATGACTGTTATATTTATTATTAGCAAATAATTAAATTGGTACATTTTGGAAACATATATAAGGGATATATTAAAAGTTTATAGATATGGTAGCATTGGCACAAATATAGCGACGCTGTTTTAAGTTGTCATTCCACATTTTCTTATTAATTATCTGTCAAAGTTTAAACACGGTAGCTTAATTATTCAGAAAGTTGTAGCAAATTACATGAACCATGTCTTGATAGTATTATTCTATATGATAAAGCTGAATCATAAGCACTTTCGTGCTACGATATTTTATGATTACAATAAAAGCTTCAGTCAAGGACAATGTCTCGCTTAATAGATGCTTGAATTTGGTGACGCTTGCCCTTCCCATCCGTACACCGAATACAAGGTCTTTAACAGATGAGAAGCGCACTGGATGAGGTACATTTACATTTGAAAAAAATGTCTGGCGTAAAGCGTCTGCTGGAAGAACATCAACGAGTTACCTGAGATTCGATGTAAACAGTCTTGAATATTGGTTCGACACAAAATTGTTTCTAGCTGGGTACTAAACTGCTTTCCGATGAGCAAAAATAAGATAGAGTTGACTGGTGCCAAAAAATGATAGAAAAATACGCTAATGGCATGTCAAAACGGGAATTTGACATTATTAGGAGTGACGACTAATAGATTTATTAGTTTCACCTAGACTTTAAAATGTCAGTGAAGTGCTTGAATATGTTCGTATCAAAATGTACGAATAAAAATCAAACAAGTACAAAATGTAGTGAAAAAATGGTGGCTTCGTTTTTCTCTGCTAGTACTTATGCCTTAGAAGACAAATAATGATATGCTACCAATTTTTTATCGAAATTGTTCTAAAAGGACATGGAATAGCGATCTAAAGCATATCAAATTGAACAAAATATGATACCTATAAAAATCTAGTTTGTATGGAATATCTAAGTATGTTACCTATTTTCAATTAACAGGATATAAATTATTACATTGCGCTGCTTAAATATCTGAAAAGAACGAAAATTCTCAAAGAAATTTAGTTAAAAAGACGTTTACCTGGTAAAGACTAGGATTGATCTTGTCATAGTGCAAAATATTTTACTCAGCTGTCATAATGTAGTCGTTGTAATGCTTAATTTTACGTTTTACAGCAATTTGACTTATTGTATGAAATCTGGTATATAAGTGCCATATTCTAATTCATTAGTTCTGTCAGAATTGTTTGACATTTTTGCACATGTAATTAAAATTAATATTTATCATTTTAAAAATCAATACTATATTTAACGTGGACATTTTTATAAAATCAACTATTCTACTTTGGAATTCTTTTTAATGCATGCTTTGTTGTACAATGTAAAATATTTTTCGGTAAAGAAGGTAACTTAATTGAATTTGGGAATAGAATACTGCAATGTTACTAATTTATTTAATAAATGCAACTGTTGTGCCAGATATTCTTGGAAATGTAACTTGTTGTAGACAAAAGTAGCAACATTGACAACCTAATCGAAGCCTTCCTTATGTACAGCGTACAAAAGCAATTGGTCTCTGACAGGTAACTTACTAGTAAGTTACGTTTAACATGATTTAATGTCTTCGATAATATAATATCTCCGAGGTACTGATAATATAGAGTTGACAATATTTTATTGCAAGTGGAATCTAGGAAATCTATGATTTTGACGTCCTGCGGGAAACCAGTTCAAGCAATTATAATTCAACGATGTCGCGTTATATAGCTTGAATATTCCGGTATAACGAACTCCATTTGAGGAGTATCATGTATTACTAATCATCTAACATAGTAGATCTTTAACCTTTTGTTTCCGTCGCACTTACTTGGAATTCAGCTCTTTTATTTATCATACTATCTACAGGTTTGGTCAAAGATAAATTATTGATATAATAATTATATATACTTAAATTTAAAATTTTTAAAAGAAATTTTATAATTAAAGCTCGATTTCATTGCTCTAAAAAATATAGCGAAAGTAAAATACCAAAAAGTTGGCCAAATGAACGAATATTTGTATTTATAATACAACTGAAACTTTCTTTATTCGGTTTCTTCAGCTCGAACTAAAAATCGAAACAGAAAAATTAATAACCCGATGTAATTTATCAGAACGCCAAGAATCAAATTTTCTTTTATTACAAATTGCATCACCTACTCGGAGCAATATTTGAAAAAATTTTACTAAAGATACGTATACGCATACACGCACATATAGACATACCAATTTTCGAGCATTTGAAACCGTGTATCTCCCCTAAAAGTTGAACATCCAAATTTTTGATCGAATTCAACATTCTGTCTATGTCAATATTTAATATAACGTAAGAGAACATAAAAATATTAGGCCATTTTCAAAAATTTCTAAACTGTTTTTGAAAGTCGCTCTATTATATTATAATCATTCACATTCATTTATTGTAATTTAAAATACATTCTGTTTGAAAAAATGTAGGCCTTTATAAGCCCATTTAGTACTGATAATCTTCCTCCGAGTTGGGTACAATATCAGAAGTCGAAACTGTATGGAAATTAGAAATAATTGCAAGATGCCTTCCTTTCAACTTTATTTCCAATAATGTTAGCAAAAATAATAGCACTGTGACAAATTGGAACAATTAATGATAAACCGATTTGGAAGTAAGAAATTTGCAAATTTGTTTTAAAAATTGTGAATAAAACATGTACAAATGTTTCGCAGTTTTAAATCTCCGATCAAAATACGACAAACTTGTAATTGAATAATTCTCGGGATATTTCCGATATGTCTTACGTATATGTAACGTTTTTCTTTGTGTCGCTTCAGATTCGGCTGTTCGACTACTCGATGGCCGGCTATTACAAATATCGTCTTCTAAACATTCTCTGCTGTCTAAAAACTTCGTATATCATTTATAAACAATTGTCCATGTTAATGTTTAATCCCCTTAAGGCTTTCGCAGGACGTAATTTTAAAACTACTATTTAATATGCTATAATGAGTCTTAGAAATACTTATATTTTCTTTCCTGTAACGAAAATCTCAAGTATTAATTTAAAATATTGATTATGTACCAACTTTGAAAAGCATTTTTAATACTTTAGTCTAATTTATAGCAGTCTATGAATAACAAAATGACCATTACTACAATATTTCATCCAAAATCAATAAAGCGGTATCTGACTTAACGAAACATGCTTTGTCAGCTCTTTCCGGTTTTTTGTTGTAAACACCTTGTATAGCAGAAACGCCGATGTTTCATCAGCTTGTATGTTATTTAGTTCCTATCACTGAATTTTTAATAAGGAACAAATTTGTCATATCATCTAATTATTTTAAACTTTACATATAATTCTTGACGAAATCCGTAATCGTTTAATTCCAAGTTTTGGCCCGGAATAACTTCTGAATAAAAACTTCCCTAAGTATATAATTCGGCTTTGTAATAAAATATTAATCGTCTAACTTCACCGCATCCCATTATATTTCATTTAATAAATAAGAACTCAATTTAAGATTTCGCAGTTAATAATTTCATTCCTTAAAATGCAGCATCTTGTTGTTCCTAGAAAACCTAATAGAACAATTTTGTACACCGATCCATATAAATTTGTCAAATTATGTACCAATAATTTCAAAACTAAGTTGACCGCTTGCATTCCTATAGCGTTCAAAACCATTTACAGCATATTTAGGGCAATCACGAGGATACGTTGACATCATCTCGCGCTCAAGGTTGATGATTAGTACGCGGAACAGGAAATAAGTAAATTCGAGATAGACACGTTTATAGTATATAAACAAACTTTTTGTTGAAAAATGCATAAAAGATAAATTTTTATTTTACACAAAAAATTAACGATTAGTGAAAACACGTGATTTTAATAATTCGTGGGCACAGAGTGTTCTCCTTCAGCTGAATCAAGGTAATAGCACCTCCAAAATTATTTTGTTCATCTGATCTATTACTTAAATTGAAATGCAAGTTGAAGCTAAAACTAATTCGTAATTCAGATTTATATTTTCTAACGGATTAAGGCTAACCATTAGGTATATCTGTAAATTTCAAATTAATCAAATCTCAGTTATGGAGACTCTATGCTACCGTAAATAGTAAGTGACCCTTTTTTTCAAATAGTACCACCAAGTTTTAGTTCCTCATGAAAAATCTGGACCGTTTCTGTTGTCCGCTAGATGTAAAATCAAACTCCTCTTCCCTGTATTAGTTCGGTTATTTAAAATATCGTAGTAAATAGACTCGAATTAATTTTCCAGTAACTTAGAAAGAAACATCATTTAAAGTACCATAACATTGTCAAGCTGCTTGTAATATTTACTGTACTTCGTAATATTTCAATTAGTTAGTTTAAGTTTGCATTTTGAGGGCTCCCGCGGTTTCCCTAGAACATATTGTAGATGGAAATCTTTAATGCACAGATCCGCTACAAGAATTTAGTAACCTACTCTCCACGAAATTTTGGCAACATCCCCTGTTTGAAGCATTTATTTAGTAAAACAGATCTTTATAGTTTAATTCTTACTGTGCTAGTGTTAAACATTTTGTTCATTACGCATTAATTAAATAAATTAATTAAAGTGCAATCCACATAAGAAAATATTATAGTTTAATTAAATAGTAAAATCTAAAATATTTCTTAAATATTTGGCTTGTCAAATAATACCAAGTCTTAAAAATTCACAAGTGCAAGGCGCCAGTTAGAAATACGTTTCTAAAGAAATTCAGACGGGTAAAATTTAGAGCCCCTATAAAACTTGCAAATATTGCCAGAAGCCGTGAGAATTTTAACGATTTCTGAAATAGAAAGAAATAGACGAACTGTTCAAAATACCTAAACAGGATTGGGCATGTCGAATTCGCAAAAATTCGTTGCCATGGAAACAAAAAGTTATATATGATCGAGCAGCAGTAAAAATCGACGTCTATGGCTTCCAGCTTTAAAATTACATAGGTAGATTAAACGAGTATTAGTAAGACCTGTGCCAACGTATAATAAGAAAATGACGAGCTGGTAAATACTACTTGATGTCCTAATTAAATATACAAGTTCAGCGAAGACATCATTTTTCAAAATCCATGCAAGGCAGTAAAGAACACGACCCTAGACCACAGATATTTTGGACAACTTTGATTCACCAATTTAATCTATATATCAGCACACAACAAATCCAAATTTGCTAGCACAGCCATTTCGCATTCAATAACAAAAGCAAACGAAGATTACTTTACGTAAGTGAAAATTTAAACATTTAAATAAATCATAGTGAATAAATAAAATTTGTTGTGCATACATATAGATATACAGGATGGTCTACTTCAGACGCACCTCTTTTGTCTTAATATTTTTCAAAGTACTTAACTGAATACTGCGCCGTCCTAAGTACCATAGGAACATGCGATCAGTGATTGTCAGCAATATAGTTCTCAGTTTAGAGGGCGTATCCCACTTTAGGTTACCCTTGGCAGTAACCTTCAAGTTATTAAAGGCTTTCAGCCTGGTAGATAGCATTTCTAATTTATTTACAGACTAGTATATATAGGAGAAGTGGTAAAGTATTTCGCTCAAAGCACATTGTTTTCTATTGAAACTTAAACAATTACTATATCTGCAGCACCCAAAGAGTTTCTATTCCTACTCTAAGGGTAAGCTTCTGAACATCCAGTATACGGCATATTTTTCCGTAAAACGCCCTGGCAGTATACTAAAGAGCCGGTGGCGCCCGAATTATCCAATCTTCAGTACCCATACAGTGTTAAAATGTGCATGGCTATCGATAATCCACCAACTTGCTTCCCTGTAGCTGTGGTGGCCGTGGTTGAATGCTCAACAAGTATATCCGTGCTTCAGTTACACTTTAACTCGTGATAGCTTTTGACAGATATTTATCTGATTTAATCTTCGATATTGTAATACCATAGTTTTTTCTCTAAAGATATCAAATATTCCGCCTTGTTAATTTTAAAAACCTTTTAAGTATAGTTTGTCATGAATAATTAAAATCTATTCTGAAATAGTACTTAACAAGGAATGGTGTAAAATAAAGATAGTATAAAACCTTTACGAAACCACGCCACCAATATAGCATAACAGGTATAGTTGTAGAATTAAGCTAAGGCTTTAATATATACAAAGGGTCTTGTAACTTCTTTATGAAATCTTGACAGCAACCTAGTTTTGAATAAAACATAAATATTCAATATTTATTAATTTAAAACCATCGTCCCACCGTGTGAGTTCACTGATTATATTAACTCGGTTGGCTTAAATATACACTTTCAAGCTAGTGCACCGTAATAGTCATAAATTGGATTTTGCAGTTATATTGTTTACTTTTCCTTAATAAACTAAAATTTTTTAAATATCTTCCCATAAGAATTCTATAAGTCACGTGCATTCTAAACCAGTTTAATAAAAATAGAGATGATACTTAACATCTTCAAGCTGTTAAAATTAACTTTTATTGTTACATATTATTCTAGCGCATATTTAACATCAATTCATTGTATTTATATACAAGAACTTGTTTAGTAAATTCATTTTTAGAATAGTGCTATTATTAACATATCATAAGGTAAATGGAAATACACAAATAAAGGACAAATGTAATATAGTCGTGTTGTTATTAGCAACACCGCGAAACGAATTGAAATGAACTTGAAATTCAAAATATGATACATCCTCTACATGTTTTACTCTTAGTTCCCTTAATATTTTCTGACATTTCTGTTGAAATTTTATGTAATCAAAAATTTGTACTTCGCATTCCTCGAATACAGAAGTCAGTCAGCGAACACGTTTTCGCAACTTCAAATGCTATTATTTAATATTTAACTTTTAAGTTTGCCTCCCTCCAGGTAGTTAACTAATAATGTTATGTAATATTTAGATATTCAAACGCATTTATCTCAAAAATTTCGTTATGTAATAATAAAAAACTTTTACATTCTATCAAAGAAACTCAAAATACGGACACTACTTTAATAAGATAAAAATATTGAGTATCACCCCCTAGTGGTGGATGGTAATAAAAAAATTATAACAATTTTTGAATCTACACTTAACTTTTGTTAACGG
>JAHWXV010834190.1:0-11943 GCA_024586415.1 Phrixothrix hirtus
TATATATATATATATATATATATATATATATATAAATAGCTAATAAATATTGTTCAACCATTCAATCAAGATTTAAATTGATTAAATATTCAGGGAATTGGTAAACTACAAACTCCTAATATCTATTTTACAACAACTAATATTTCGCAGGTAACTTTTTTAGCACCTTCAAGGTAACCAAGAATGTAAAAGACATCCAACAACTTAAAAAGAAATAACAAGGTAACTTGCTTATAACATACTAGATAATCACAGGAAATATTAAAACATTTTGTAACATAAAATATTTCATATGTCAAAAATGGCAAAATTTAACAACCTATCTAAATATAGATGTAAAATTTTTATTTTTTATCAACCAACTTAATAAATTTTGAAAACTAAATTTGAAATATTCTATGTATAAATTACAAGAAAGGGTGATAAATTAATTTAGTTAATGAAATACGTTAACAAAAAACCATAAATAGGACTTGAATTATCCATGTCTGTTCTAAAGTTCATAGAATTACTATTAATTTTGATGTGGCACATTTCTAAAGATGTTTTACTTATATTACTATCGATTGCTAAAATTTTGATACCATTATAACCTATTTTGTGATTTAAATTATTAAAATGATGGGATATCGCACTGAAATTTGGTTTAACTCGACAATCACTTTTATGTTGATTTATGAGAAGTTTAAGCTTATAGAACAAGAAATGAATAGTAAAATATTTGCTTGCTTATTTTCATTCCTAATGCTTAGGATTGAATAAAATACGAGAGTTATAATGGAGTATATATATAATTGTTGTTTAGCTTTCAGATATAGTAAATAAAACCTATCAAGGTCTAATTTCTAGCTGAAGAATAATGTCCGCAAATTATTTATACATTTCATAAGTTCTTTATATGTACAAAGTAATAAATACTAAAACTCGTTCGTTTTTCAGTTGTGCCTTTAAGAACCTATTCTATTTGCCCTTAAAATATATGGAATATAGCTTGTAATTATAGTTACTTTACAGGTCTTTTACAAATACGTCTATTGTTTATAGAATTTTCACATAAATAAGTTCAACCGTAGCAATTGTACACCCTTACTCCAGTTCTCCAGTTAGAATTTCAATAACCTGTCCCAAATATAGCGCGAAATAATTCGATGGCCTATCCTAATACTTTTAAAATTTTGCAAGAACTACATCCGTAATAAGCAACTAGATACTTAAAAATAAATTAATCTATTAAAGGCGATGTCGGACATATATGTAGCAGTTTATATTGAATTGTTAGAAACGGGATCTAATTTCAGGGGGTTTTTAATACGCTCTATATTGAAGGTATTCTTAAATTCAACCTTTACACTAAACGTGAGTTCGCATGAGGATAGTAATGTCCGGGTGAATTTTCCGTAATGAAATACGACCCTAATGTTTCCTTTCTACAAGGGCTGCACCACGCGAGAAAATACATTACCTTCCGGTACATGAAATGTCGATGAGTGAATGCCTTGTAGTAAAGCTTTTGTCTTCCCTTCTATCAGATTGAAGGGATTTATTTTCACATCATTTATCTGCTCTTTAATGTAGGCACAAGATGTATATTTATATACAAGTACGCCTTTGTTTAACAATTTATAGAAAATAATAAATAAGAGTTGTTTTATTTGGTATATCACTTAATTGGAATTGACGGGTAATATTAATTAAAGGGATACTTCAAAGTGACAATGTCTGATTACTTTACTTAAGGTAACATCGAAAATAAAACATAAAGTTAATTCTTTTACCTCCCCATTTCTAATTTTGTTTGACCTAATTTATTAAAGTAACTACCACTAAATAAGTTTCAATGCTTATAACATAATAATATGCCCGATTTATAAAACGACACTAATGTCTGTAACGAAACCAGAATATGTATAGTTAATATAAATTTATTTATAACATAACCGAATTTAAATTTATTGTTCAATTTAGGAATTTAATACCGTCCATTTGGCATAGAACTTTATTTATGGCAGGGAATATTAGTACGTTCTAATTTTAAGTTTTTGAATGTCAAAGCCGCGCACGAATCTATCAATATGAATGTAAGCTTTGTAGGCAGCACAAGGAAATTACTTAATAATAAAAATAGCTAAAAAGTATAATCATTGAAACTTGACTCATATCTTAGTGGTATCTTCATTGATATTTCACTTAAGTTTAGCTATTTGTTACACATGAATAGGAAAAACTTAATAATTCTTTTTATATAATTTAACAAATATAAAGGTAATTATTATACTAAAATATATTTGACCCAAATCGAACACTTGCAAGGGAAACAGAGGTCACTAATCATAATAAATTTTAAATACATCGCCTTATATAAATGGTACGGTAGATACATAAGCCGACAGAAATGTTTATATTCCCTGGTGAATCCTTAAATAAACGCTAGAAAACAGCAACATTTATTTAAAGCAAATATTTTACTTATTTATGTCCATCTAGATATCGAACTAATTTTTCATAAATATTTGGAGCACAATCCCATTCAGCACACATAAATTAGAAAAGGGTAGACTTAAGCTCATGTAATAAAAAGGTAAGTGTACTTGAAACATTCCTATTTGGTTAAGATATTTCCTCCTTGAGTCAATTATTACCTTTGCATGCTAGGAATAACGTTATCTAACTGTCCAATAAAACTTTAATTAACTATTAATTATTTCTCCGGCAATATAGTTTTTAAATTATCTATTTTTTGTCTTTTAACTTAAGTTCTTTGTTGCATAGTTTTGTATAGTAATATAACTCAGACATACTTAAAACAATGTGTATATTATCTTTTACAATTTTTAACGGTAGGGATACGCTTTATAAGTAAGTGCGCTTAGAATAGCGCAAGTTATCTTTAGTAATGGGCTGTGTTCGTTAACATTCAATCACTATATGTCGTTAAAATTGATATAATGATCGTAGGAGAAATAATATTTATAAATATACTAACTTTGCAGATATTATTACATTTTAATGGACCTTAAACTAAACGATATTGTGTCAGATTAAGAAAACAATCCTCTCAAATTTAAATATTCAGGCGCCAAGTGCAAAAACCAACTTCCTCATAACTCTGTTTTGAGATAGTCACACAAAACTAGTTATCAAGCTATTTATCGCAATATTTTGATAAATTTTACGTAATAGTGCTGTTTTCTTCTCCATAAGGTAATTAGTATTATTTCTATAAATTTAAAAAGTTCAATTTTTCACATATTGATAAATAAATATGGGCACGTCTTTTTCTGCACAAAAATTTTGATTTTTTTAAACTAACGCGCATTATTAGATCTAAACGTACTTTATTTTAAAAAAAGAGTAAATTTCAAATACTATGGGTACAATATAAAAGTAAAAACCACTATGTTATAAAAATATAATAAAACGCACGCGTGAGTTTTTATCCGTCGTTGCACGCGACTACGACAATTTAACAAAAATCTGGTACCCGGAATTACCGCTTTAGATATGTCCTAATGTTGGTTTTTAGAGTTTTCTCGAAATACGCTATAGCAATTTTTTTTAAATTTACTGAATTTCTTAGAAATTCAGTTCTCTTTCATATAATCTAGGCGGTTTCTCAGAAAAACCTTCTGCAACTCGAATAACTGGAAGTAGTTTCACCGTCAAGGCGGAATAAAATAACTATGAAACTAAAGTCTCTGGCTAAGTAAAAATTTATATTTGAGGCAATAATTACCTTATTGTGCTAAATATGTAATTGTTATAAAGAGCAATACCACTTTATTTTTATGATTTTCAGATATTTTTCGAATTTTCCGGTGCTCGAGATTTTCTCTAAATCGGTTATAACGATTTTTTAAAAATGTATTGTTTCTTAGACATTTAGGTGGTTACTCAGAAAATTTTTCGTAAATCGAGTAACTGGAGTAACTCTGCATAAAGTAACTATGAAGTTAGAATAGCTAGTTCAGTCGAAATTTATTTTTCATATCATAATCACCTTGGTATATAAAATCAAAAACTTTGTTAAAATAGAATAACCGAAAATTTTAGTTTATATCTGTCATTTTTAGATATTTTCCGAATTCCCCGTTTTCAGTTTTCTTCAAATCGGCTCTAACGATGTTTTTAAACTTAGTATATTTCTTAGCTACCCAATTTTTGAGAAGCGAGAAAGCGGAAGTACTTGAAGTATTAGTTATGAACAACATATCTCAGAAATAAATCTTCATATAAAAATGAAAATCCATATTCAAGTTTTTTTATTTTCTGTACATCAGACGGCAAGAAATTAGTTAATATCGAATCACTGGAAATGCCTCTCTATTCTGGAGATTTTTAAGTCTTTTCTGATTTTCTCCAAAAGGTCTTTAAAATTTTTGTATAGCTTGCTACAATTGTTATATCTTTGATATGATTTTACATGAACTTCTTAAAAAAATGCGTTGAAGCGAGTTATCAGAGAAAATCTCAGGGGTTACGCGCGATTTTGTGTGTGCAGTAACTTGGGGGAATGATAGTTCCGAGTATCGGTCCCAAAATAAACGTAAATTATGCTTTAATGGTTTGTGAAAATTTGATTTGTATATCTATGTACATACACACGTAAGAGAAAGTCGTGTATTTTCTCATTCCAAATTTTTTGTACTAAGCTCAACGGGCAGATAAATGCTATGAAATGCATGCGATCGACAGCAATGCGATTCCGTACATTTTAATGATTCGATTAACTTTTTTACTGCACTTTGTTTGTAAGCATTTTTGGTTTTTAGTCGGTTGCCACAACGTTTACTTGGTATTTTGGCATTCTTATAACAACGTTTCACGTTATTTAAAATTCAATCTTGTTTGATACCCAGAATTTCCATGAAAGCCTTTTTATCTTGTACAATAATGTTACCAATTTAGGTTTGTCATTCACATCTTTACGCTTTATCTGTCGTTTATAGAAGTATCATGTTGAATTTGGTTGAAATTTTTATAAAAAAATCATGAAATAATTTAAGACCAATCACTTTCAATTGTGATTTACATTGAAACGGTTTACCTGTATGACCGCATGTTGGAAAACAAGATAAAGGTTCTGCTTTCTACTTAAAAATTGACTTATCCAAAATTTAGCTTTAAATCCACATTCTAACCTGCCCTTTAGATGTTACTATTTCTCGATTTGTCACTACTCTAGCCTTTTTACGTGCTTTGTTGTTAGGGCAGTCTGTCTTATTACTTTCCGTATTTTTCATAATACAAAATGTATTGCAGTTATAGACAATAAATTTTATTATTATTAATGTACGTAGTTCAATTTTACGAAACAATACTAATGATAACTAATCGCAATATGCCAAAGAATATGAGAACTATATATCGCTTTTCATTAGTAAAATGGGAATATCAAGTTTTGTACCGAACAGAAGCTTGCATTTGACGGGTTTTGTATTGCAACCTAAAATTTACACTCATCTTAGAATGAACTAAAGGAGTTTTGTGCTATAATACAAATTTAAATACATAGTTTTGTACACAAAGCACCGAATCATATTTAAAACTCCATTAATCAACAAATGTGGCTTGTCGGATTTTGCACCTGGGCGCCTGACCTTATAATTACATAAGCAATTAACGAAAAGGTTAGCCCATCTTATTTAGGTTAGTCTAACTAACCTTTATATGCGTTTAAACTGCATTTAGCAATTATGTATGTGTGTCAATTCGTTTAAAATTATTTTAATCCGATTAAACGAAATTTAGCATAGTTGCGTCAGGTAAAAATATTGTACTGCGCTTCTTCCCAGTCACTGATCGCTCGGGACAACTTGTTCTTAAACCTGATTTTTTTTAGTTTTGATAAATTCCAAAGATACCATCTAGATCTATGAATAGCTTTGTCTTAAGAATAGTACCCTACATTGAAATTTATTAATTTCTCATTTACAAAATTGGACTACAAAGATAACAAAAAGGTATTTATCTATGAGAGATGCGAATGCTTTAGCCAAATTTGGTAGTTAGTTTTAACTGTAGAAAGGTGATAATTGATTATATTTTCGAAGAAAAACTACAAACTATTATAACTTTAAATTTTGTAAGGTGTTGGACCACCTCAATTGACTACACATCGCAAGCTCGCCATATCACGGAATTCAGCAAATGATTTAAGCTTAATTGGGGTATTGTATCTCAAGCAATCTACAATTTATAGAAAAGAGCCGCTAGGGTGTGCTCAGGCCCAGACAGTACATGATCCTCCATCTAAAGTACATCTAACGTCCGTTTCTGGACATTGGAACGTCCAATGAACGTTCGATTATGTTCGTCTGGACGTCCAATGGATATCTATTCGATATACTCTTGTAACTCCGTTAGACGTCTATGGAACGTCCGGGGGATTAAAATTGGACGTCTATTGGACGGTATACGTTTTAGCGGATATTCAAAACTTCTTAAGTTCAAATTAAATTAATTTAAAAATTAAAATGTTTTTAAGATGAGAAACAAGCTAATTCAAAAGATCATGATTCACTTGGGTTTTTTAAAATATAAGTAATAAGTTGTTTTAGAATAAGTAACCTATTCATAGCAACATAATAATTAGATAAGATCCCAAAAACCATAAGTTTAAAATCTTGATACTTCGTGTGTAGAGCCAGAAGTATGACGTTTATAAAATAACTAAATATACTGATATTGATACAAATGGCGACAGAAATTACAACTCAAGAATTTAAAAACACGCAAAGACGATTGGTCAACCCCAGAAAGAGTAGAAATCCCCACTACATGAAAAGTCGATAAAAAGACACCCAGAGGTAAAACCGAGGTCTGTTCTTGAATAATAGTTGAACTATTAATTACTTCTCGTAATGTGAATTAAGTAATCGAAGTGCAAGTGTTAGTTATCTAGCAACCCTAATTTAACAGCCCCAAAGATAAAATTTACTATAGGGATTCGTCCAATACATAAAATCGTAACAAATACGTAGTACGAAACATCATAAAGAAATGGCAGCTTTTTAAATCACGCGTTGATTGGAAATCACTGAAGGTATCAATTTAATAAGTAAAATATCCCAGGACGATGCACTTCTAAATAATAATTAAACAAATCGACAATTATCAAATGAATCAAAATCTTGAAGAATCTAAAATTAGAATGAAGACAAATTTTAATAAAAAACGTTAAAATCCTTTTATTTTACAAATAATATAACTCATTAGTAAAGTAGTTACGTGTGACGTTGACTAAACAAGGTTCGCTTAGTTTGCGAGTAGTTTCATAAATAAACTTCTGGAATAGAAATTCTTTGTTTTCAAATGTATATATATTTAAACTTGACCTAGTTTTAGGCAGTCATTAGTAAATAAATCCGGACAAGGGATTTCTGTTACATATTAGAATAAATATCAAATTTAAAGTAGTGCTAGTGCTTTAATTTCTTCAATTTGTACCATTGAAATTTGATTGTGTTTATGTGAATTATTTTTATTTGAATTTGTTTTACAATAAAATCATTTAAACCAAGTTTTATTTTGTTTATTGAATATAGTGTTAGGGTAATTTGGCACACAAGTTCAAAATTTTTAAATAGAGCTAACAAGGTAATTATTCGTAAGTTCATAAAGAAACAAGTAGTTGTTCTTATGTGGGTGAAATTGATAAACGCGGTCGCTCGCATCTACCACAAATCAATCATTAATTTCATAACGTTGAACTAGGGCAAGTAACGAAGACTCACATCCACAGCATGTCCAAAACATGTCGCATGTTTGCAATTTCTATTAATATTATGTTAATATGCTCAGTATTTATTAAAAGTATTTACAAACATAAATTAAGAAAATTTAATTTATATTTATTAACTAATTTAAATAAATTGAATAGTCACGAAAACGTAAAAATGCTGAATATATACAGCATATTATATATGATTTTACTAACACCTAACATTATCCTAGAAGTTGCCAGTTGTGTACAATATAATTGAGCATGTTTATGTATCAAGTGTGGTACAATAAAATGTTAAAAAGCATTTTCCATATAATTATGAAAACACTATATATTCTGAATTTTTTCATGCATGAGGATTTTTATATAATTTCATATTATTACAGTCTATATTATTATATTATCACACAAAATGTATATCTAATAAACTAGGTATAAATAAACTAAGCACTCTTTTTATTTTATGTACGTGAAGATGTCAGAGATATTGTGTTTTAAAACTATTTGTTTTTAACAATTACATATAAAGCAGACCAGCTAATCCAAATAGGAACAGTAACAGTAACGAAGTTATTTCCAATTACAGTATGTACAAAAAGTTCGACGTTAAATCAATTTTGCATCAAATTGTATAAAAAGCATTTGCTTATTAATGACTCACATTATGGTATTATTTATTTTAGACAGTTTTATAGCTTGTTATAAGAAGTTTTCAGATTAAAAAAGTGATTTATAAATAATAAAATATATTATTTAACAGATAATAAGAGACAAAAGAAGTAAGTATGAAATTATAAGAACAATCAGAAAAGTTAAAGCTCTATCAACGAAAGAAAATCTAATAATATAAAAAAAAAGTCCAAAACATTAGAAAGGCAGAGGGCACTGTGTTGTGAAGTATTTTTTAGTTACATATGCAAATTAAAATGTGTTTCTTAGTTTCAAAGAGATATGCATCCTTAGACTACAAAAAAATTAATTATACTTTAATGTTGACTGCATTTCGGTTCCTATTTACTTTTTATGGACCTTGCGTATAATTGTATATAAATCTTTGTCAAAAATATATAACAATTCTAGAATGCATATATACAGCTATGTTTAACTAAAAGGGCCATTAGTAAAATTGCTGCATAGATTAAACACATTTAGTCTATCTTCTAATAATTTATTATAGATTACACAGTATCACAAAATTGGGTACAGATTCTTGAAAACGTTATAATGGTCTATTATAAATTATACACATTTTATTTGATTATATCTTAAATTTGTATTTTAAGCGCCCTACAAATTTCAAGCATGTCGGGATTTATAGAAATGTGATAGAAGAAAAGAAAACAATTATCCTGTTTGAATAAAGCACTAATTTACAATTATTTTTAGATATAAAATTGGTAACAAATATTATTAAAAAAAAACCAAGGACTCGTTGGAACATAAATTTGAGATGTTAGCTCAACTAGTTACCCAAATAGCAACAGTAAACTTACAATTCACAAATAATTCAAATACGACAACTAATGAAAATTGCTATGGAAATCGTTTCAACTTCGGTGAATATAATTTAAATTCTATTAAAACAGCAAAATAATTCTGCGATCAATTTAAATGACAGCTAGATTCATTGAAAATTTCCAATGGGAAACCTGTTACGTTATTAAAAGTTCACATGGGAGCTGAATTAAATTCAATGTTAAGGAATATCACTTTTCCGATCGATATAAATACATTATGGTTTGAGGGAGTTATAAAAGTATTAACCGACCACTACATAAAATCAATAAACAAATAAAGCGAAACAATAAAATTCAGTATAATTGTACAACCGACCGATGAATCTATAACAAATTTTGTGTCACGTTTAAAGTCAGGCGCGCGCTATTACCAGTTCAACGACTTTCTAAATTATTTCTTAACAGTTTAATTTATTCATCGCATACATAGAGATGATATACCTGATATACCTGATACCACTAAATAAACAGCGCAAATATTACAGCCTGAATTACGCGATTCTCAATAGCATTTCGATAATGACAGCAAAACGAACTATAGAAAATAGTCAGGTAAGCGAAATAATTCTGATAATCCGCAGAACCCAAACAGCAATTTCAAATCCAATGATGCTTTTCATAACAATTCATACCATAAGAAAACGTTCAATACATGAAATAGTTGTGGTAAAAATCATAACAGACGAATGTGCAGATTTAGGAAAGTCAAATGTCATTCATGCAATAAAATTGGGCACATAGCGCCAGTATGTAGGAAAAAGTCATGTCAAAATCAAATAGAGTCAAATACAAATGTAAGCAATTCAAATTAGGATCTCAAAACGAATACAGTTGAATTCTTAGGAATCAATTCAATTTCAGATAATGAACAAGAATACAACCTAACGCCAAAGTCAAAGTCGATGTGTTATTTAATTCGAAGTGTGACGTTACGGTTTACTCTAATTACGTCGCGGGGAAAATTATGTATATTTTGCTTTTCAAGGCAGTATTCGTCAGTCCACGTTCTTTCTTTACAGAACTCTTTTGAAGGAGGGCTTCTCTGTTCGTACCCAGATAAATTAGTTGACAAATAATAAGTCAATAGACCTTCATAATTTATATATTACAAATAAAAGTGTTTGGATGATTAATTATAAATAAAAATTGCATGCAAAGTGAGATGTACAAAATAGTTATATACAAAACCATAACGAAAGATTAGAAATAGTTATGTATGCGTTCTTTAATAATAAAACAAATATGTACAAAGTGAACTAAATAAATTGATCATTTAGTTGTTCTCTTGCATCTACAACAAAGGCAATTAAATATTGAATTTTAATTCGTAAAGCTCAAACAATTAATGTATTTAATTATTGTTGATGGCGATCGGTTTGTTTCGGCTAGTATTAATTTTAGCAACTGATGGATGATATTATTTAATTAGTATCAATGAAATTAATTAATTAGCACTCCTCATAAAAAGGCTTTCAGCCAATCGTAATTAATTTCTACAGGCCGTAAACAGATTCTAGAATGCTTTTGAAAGTTGTCTAATAACGGATCTCGTATCAATGTTCCTCACATCGATACATAAACGATTTTTAATAATCAGCCTAAAAGATTTTAGGCGCTCCTGTCACATATACCTTCTGCGGTCTATATAACAATTCGCGACAGCAGCTCTTATGGAACTAGCAACGAAAGGCGACGTTACGAGTCCTGCAGGCGGGTCTATGGTATTCGTCCGACGAGTAGTATGTGCAACTGCGGCGACGAAATTTAGATGGGTTTCACACAATGTATTATGGCGACTTTCAGGATACTTCAGTTACCTTATCGCCCTAGCAACTGTTTAACTGAAGAGTAATGGATAACCCTCGCCGACGACGCCCGTTTCCCAAACAACAAATTACAGTGAACGACAGCGGAAAGGTTGAACAACTTCTAAGCGAAAACTAAGTGTGTCGGCTCGGTTATATATTTTAAATCAAAGGTTGAATCATTAGGCGAGCCGCATCATAAGAGTGCAGCTTGATGTTTAAGTCACCGCGGTCGGAGTTGGACTATGCTAGCCTAAAAATTGAAACTACCGGCTTCGCGGTCAGAATCGTAGTTCTCGGCTTCGCGGTCGAAGTCGAAGAATATATCTTCGCGGTTGAAATCGCAGTACTCGGCTTCACAGTTGAAGTCGAAGTATATCCTAAGCGTTCTTATGTCGCTCTTTATACACTAAATTAGGACGCGGTATCTTTATTTCACTGGCGTGATTTATTTGCTATTTCATTCTTTCGCTATATGATAACTTCTCGTAGCTTGTTATCATTTAAAATGATAATAGTTTAATTGATATAGACAATTACTTATCTTATTTTAACTAAATACATAATTTGTAGTTTGTCTAATTCTAATTAGGCAAGCTACTGGATTTCCATATGTTTATATATATAATTAATTATTTTAATTATTAGACGTTTTTCCGCACTTTGCGAATTCTTAAAGTCTTTTTAACTTAAGTAAGTAGATATATAACAGTGCTCCTAGACCGGAAATGGCTTCCAAGATGGCCGCCGGAGCATGGGGCCCAAGTTGGCGGAGGGGCGAATCCCTGGCCACGTGGGGGGCCTTAGCGGATGTGACATCATAATGGCCGCCAGAGTATGGGGCCCAAGATGGCCGCCAAGTTGAGTTGTCACATGACAACATGGCGTCGAATCTGTT
>JAHWXV010834218.1:0-14195 GCA_024586415.1 Phrixothrix hirtus
GTTAATTTTAAGTAAAAGCGCATTTTATTCTGATATAAATGTTTAATTTTATTTAGAGTAGCATAAGTACGTTTCTGCGCCTGACAAAGGATATATAGTTAAGTCTCAAACCTAATCTTTAATATGAAGTACATCGCTACACTCATAGATGGGCGTTGTCAAGTCGCAAACCTACGCGGGGAAATTTGAATTTGAATTTACATTCTAACAGGCATATTTAAATCTAAAAGTCATCTTGGAAAATTTTTCTAAGTTAGAAAATAGATCCGATGCCATTTTGGAACTAGATTTAGGTTGGCAACATATTCGACGCCATCTTGTCACTAAGGCTTGGCCCCCTTTCTACATCTAAGGCTTCGCCCCTCCACCAACTCGGTGGCCATCTTGGGCCCCATGCTCTGGCGGCAATTTCCGGTCTGGCGGCCATCTTGGGGCCCCATTCTCTGTCAGACATCTTGTCATGTGACTTAAGCGTCCCCCACGTGGCTGAGCCTGCACCTGGGGCTGTGCCCCCTCAACTAACTCTAGCGGCCATCTTGAGGCTCCTGTCTACTGCTGGGACAGAGTCCGGGACCCCATTTCTGCATCTAGGACTTCGCCACACTTCAACACCTAGGGCTACGCCCCTTCAGACACTCTGGCGGCCATCTTGGGGCCCACTTCCGGTCCCGTTCTCCCTTTGTCTTACTACTGTAGTTATTTATTGGAATTTTAAAAGCTCTTGATGTATTTATTGATAAAATCCACAATTCAGATTAATCTAAATACAAATACACTTCGGCAAAACTGCTCAAGATTTTGAGAAATTTCCATTAATAAGTTTTTGATTTTAAATTTTGTTTGGTGTAAATTCTAAAAGGTATACCTACAAATTTTAATTGCATTACATTAATTTGGAAAATTCAATTTTTAACCATTACCATTTTTGAACATATATGCAAGTAATCTACCAAAATATTTATGTTTCTTGAAAAAAATGCAAACGATTGACATTATTAAATTTATATTCTAATGTGAGAAGCTTTCCTTTATTTGGCTGGATTACATCAGAATGCTTTTGAAACTCTTCATGATCATTTAAAAAAACGTACTAGAAGGAAACAATGTAAATGTACAAAGTAATCATTATGCATTAATACTAATCTCAAAATCTACCTCGCAATGTTAAGTTAGAAATGATTTTAAGATGTAATATTGTAATTCAATTTAAATCTCATTTACTGTAAACAGCAAAAATTGAAGAAAAACTCTTAAAATAACAATAATCCCAGAATTTTGATAATTATTTGAACGTAAATTTAATGACAGCGTTAGAGGTTATTGGCACACATAATATGCCAACATATTAAATCAACACCGTTACAATTGCTGAGCGGCACTTAGTAGTCTGGTGCAGCAAATCTAAAAGGCGAAACGGGCAACCATACAAAATCACACTATATAAAGATTAGGCAAGACTAGGATTTAAATTCACCTACTTAGATATTGCTTTGTTTGATCTTGTATTTATGCTAAGAAAGTAAACAATTTTGAATAATAAAAAAATTTAATGAACTTTCCTTTTACAACCAATTGAATTGTAATTGAAGGATTTATAGCTGTATTTGTAAATTACAAAATAAAATAATCTTACAAATGATGCTTTGTCATACTGGATACCCCTGGTCATTTGAAATTTCTTTAATGTTCCATCCATATTTCAAATTCATGAATCTGCCAACTTTCGATGTCATGCTATAAGTTTTAAGGATTAAAGAAATAAGACAAAAGTTATAAGCTTCAACAATAAAAATTAAATGAATGATTCCTCAATCAATTTCCTGAAGTTCAAATACTCATAAAGTATGTAATTCGTAATTGTTCCATATTGAATTTCAATTAAATTAAGAGATTGGCTGCTGAAAAATAATAAGATTATTTTTATATTTATATTGCTTTGATCTAATGAAAAATATGATTAATTATTACGATACAATAAAAACCAAAATTTCCAAGAGCATCTCTGATCCTAGAATTTACATTATCAGACACTAGGTTATTGCTAATTCTAATTGAAACAGATGTACCTCCATTAAATGATATAATTAAACATCCTTAAACCTATTGGAAATTTTTCAATCATTATAATGTGTCTGTAAATTTTTATTTTTAGGTACTTACTAGAACATAAGGTAAAGAAATAATGAATCTAAAATCATATGATAGTAATTAGTTTTGATATCACTTAATCACAAATAAATTTTAAAAGAAAAAATATAGTTGAAGCATTTTTCAATATTACTTTAAAATACTGTACAATGAATTAGATATTTATTTATAACATTTTATGAAATTATTTTTATTCTTACAAATATTTGCGAAGCATTTTGTTAATGATGTTGCTTGTTACAATGCTATAAGGCAAGACGGCAAAGTGTTTGCCCTTCCAGAATTAGAATAAAGCATTATACCAATGGTTTTGAATAAATTAATTCTAGATATAAAATTTTGGAATGAATATAAGGAAAATTTGTTAATGAATTAGTCATTATTAATCAATAAAATACAAAATTAAATCAATGAATAACGTAAAACAATCAATCCTAACCACACAAAAATGGAACATTACAGAATGGTAGGGCAACATTCAGGATTCATAATCATTTCTCTGGATTAAAGTTTCGAAAGTTTGCCATTATAATTTTTAAATTTTAGTTTCAATATTATACTAACCTCAATATAGATAATTGCTGATTTTTTTCTAGATTGGGATAAAGTTCTATTATGGTGACCCTCACATTGTCATCTCTGAGAAGTTTGAACCACCACTTCTTCAAATACAAATAGCTGAACAACAAAATAAGTACCAATATCGTAACAAATATGAACAGCATGTTAAAATTCAGTTTTGATCACCTTTGCACATGGAAAAAAGTATGGTGCTGCCAATAATTTCATGAAAGGTGGCAGCAATTACTCAACAGGTTAACTAGGTTAATTTCACAAATGGAGCTTAGGAAAGATTTTTTTATAAAAAACATGCACAAATGTGAATGGAATTTTATAAATGATAATATTCCAAAATCTTAAAATTTTGGTTTTACAGATCATCATTTAAATTTATTTTATAAGCATTGTGAACATTTATATTATTTTTACTTCCTTATATAAAATTGATATTGCTAATTTATCTGCTTCAAGCAGAACTTACAAGTTATAACAAAGTTATTCAAGGAATTAAAATTTTTAATATGGCATCTACTATCGAACCCTCTTAATTTAATTTTTATTAGATAATAATTCAATGTTTGGTTTTTACATTTTTACACATATTTTTGCAGATTATTTCTCAGCTGCAGGTTCTAGTTACTGTTAATTTCTTTTTTTATTTCCATTAGGGTTAAGTATTTTATTGCATTTCTACATCTTTTAATAATTTTTATTAATAAATAAATTTAATATATTTTGAAATATTTACCATGTCATATATTATGATTGAGGTTATTTTATTATTTTTTGTCACAATTACCTTGTTACACTCATTTTGTTGCTAAACAATATTGTCCTGCTAAATTTTCAAAATGAATCACTGCAGGCTGGGTGCACATTGAGAAACAAATGGCCCATGGGGTGCAATGTCTTCTATTATTAATAGAAATTGCCTTGAAAGATAATTTAACTATACATTTGATACATAATCAGGAACAGAATTATTTAGTAATTAAATAAATAAACATGTGCTTGTCTGTTTCGATTTATATTAAAATTTGAAAACATTACGTATTGAATTTTTACAAAGGAGGCATACTCTAGGATGTTTCTGGTTATAACATAGTAGTCAATAAAACAATAAATTAGAATACATTTATATACAGTATAATATTTTGAGTCAAATTACAATAGCGTTATTAATACTAAAATGCTTGGTATTTTGCATACATAATTACTACATATAAAACACCCAATATTTGCCAATATAACACTACAAGAAAACAAAGAATAATAGTTTATTCTACATTCACTCTTTTATTACTAAGGCAATTATATAACTTAAAATAGTATATAACATATTTTGGCATAGTCAATTAGGCATTGAATTTTAGTAAAACATATGGAACTTTATTTAAGCACCAAATTTATGATTATATATAAAAACCTATGTTGAAAACGTAATCTATAAAGTTTATTAACCACTTCCTTACTTAAAATTATTTAAGAGGTTTTGTAAATAAGTGTATTTTATTTCGATTTATGAATATTATTTTTGTGTAAAAAGTTTTCGTTGAATATCTGATGTTTTAACCAGAATATATACCAAATATTCAGTGTTTGATCAAATAAAATTTTAATACATCTAAATGTTGCACTTTTTGGCAGTGGCATAATAGGTGTATATCCTATTCAGTGACATCATAAGCTTTGATTCAAATGACCTCTATATAACTTATGATAACAATGAGTATCTCTGAAAAAAAATATTTATTGGAAGCAAGTAATTTTCCTTAAGTACCAACATAGAATTCAATGTACCTTAACATACATATAAAAGAAAATGTAGACAATTAAAATATAAGTGTTAAGAAGAAATATTAACAAAACAGGAAATTCAAAACATTTAAAGAATATAAGTGCAACGAAAATGTGTCTGATATAAAAGTTTTATAAATTGCCTAATTACAATGATTAAACAGCATTTTTATTCACAAGCCGATGTGACTAGAAGAAATCAGTTGACTAGATTTACAAAATGTAAATACCAAGATCCATCTTTTAAATAAACAAACATGGAAGACAATATTTGATATTAGCTATAGGTGTTTCATTATGTTTCCAATAATTTAGGCATCTATCAAACAGATAAAAGAGCAAAAATTTCAAATACGAATAACATAAATTATAATATTATAATTCGACATATACAAATGCTTTTGAAGTATAGATTTGTCTTCATAGTTAAATATATCTGAACTATGCAATTTTTATGGTGAAAAACATGACTGATATGCTGTCAAATCATGCTTGTAACATACAGGATGTAAAAATTATTAGGTCAATGATTAAAGTGTGCATGTGCACCACCTAACAAGGAGAAATCTGCAGAAAATTATATTAATTCATAACAAAATTTTACAAATTTTCGTGCTTACAGCTATCATAAATACAAATCTATTTATCTTACATTTAATTACAAATTGTATTTAAAAACACACTTTCTCAAAAATCAAATTAAGTCTTGTACATGATAAATTCAATTTACTTTTCTGTATTGCAAAAATGTAATTAGCTGTTATAATGTTCACTGCTGAAAGATTCAAATATATCTTAAAAATTGCTTCCATTTTCCTCTTTGTTTTATGGATTTAATTTCCATTATTAAAAACCGTTTTACACTGATTTTTTTACAATATGATTATGTATTTTTATCATATAAGATTTAAACTAATTCAGCCAACGATTGAATTTTTCTAAATTTATCTACTTTGATAATCAAAACTATTAGTTTAAATCTAAACAACTGCAAATCAGTATGTGAAATACACGAAGCTAATGTTGATTGTTCAAGTTCCTAAATTTGATTGCAACAAAATCAATTATAAAAATCAATCTGTATTTAATAATGATGTTTAATTGTTGTACTTCTTAGTTATAAAATGAATCATACTAAAACCATAATCTACATATCCTAACAATTGGAAAATCATCATTTGAATATAAATCCACTACATTATCTAAATGCAGCAACATTCCTCTTAGGCAGATGATGGTCTAGAAAAATTAAAATTAAAAAATTAAAGAACTACAAATTTTACTGGAATTTATGCCTGTAATCTACCATCCCTTTAATACATCGATAATGGGATCAAACAACAAGCTAAAGGAAAATCTAAAAAAGTTTCAAAAAGGACAACCATCACAACCAAAGAAACAAATCCTTACAACAACCATTAATTATGTACATACATGACATAATTTTTAACTATAAAACTAAATATTTAATTAATCATAACAATGGACGTACATTTTTTTATGATATAAATAGTGGCATATGAAAAACGTGTATTATTTAAAAAGAATTATTACCTTATTTAAATCATTTATTTAGCACTTGAAAGGTATAAGTGAATCAAATCTCAAAATGAAATAACATTTGATAACTGCTCTTATGTAACAAAATAGATGTATTTGTTTTTACTATTATATAATAAATGAAATTTGTCATGATCAAAATTAATTTTAAAATGCAAAAAACTTTCAATTGGAATTTCACATTTCTAATTTAGCATTTATACCTTTTTTATATTAACCTCTTCAATTATATAAACCTTAAATCTCTGAAGTGCATGAAAGAATAGTAAATCAAAATTATATTAACAATATACGTCAAATTGACAAAAGTCTGTATTTTACCCACTTTTGAAAATTTAACACTCCAATTTTAAAAATCATTTTTTATATTAATAAACATAGTTTAGAATGGAGATTCTAATCAACTTTTTAATTTGAGTCTCAGTTATGCTTCAATTATAAATGAATTTTTGTTTTCAATTTTGATTAGCATAAATCTTTATTCCATTTTAAATTTTTGTTTGTTTTACTTTAAAATGTCCCCTAGCAGACACAAAATGCCAAATGATTAGGTTCAGCAGATCTTGCTTTGCACAGTCAGTAACACTCAAATAAAATTTTCTGAACCCACATTTGAACCAAAAAAAATTTTCCGCGACAGTTACTTTTTTGGCTTAGGCCTATTGAATGAATTTTATTTTTGATTTTGTGAAGTTTTATCGAAAATTTTGGTTAATATTGGTTTTTGAATCACGTCTCTACTTTACCCTGAATTTTACAATGTTTTCATGCTCGTCAGTAGTATATTTTGAAGAATTTAGTGAGGAAGAGATTAAGAAACATAAATGTATTAAACTAAATCACATAAATTTTTACAAATCAGTCTACAAAAGAGTAATTCTAAAAGCACAATAATTAATAAATAATTCATACGATAAACCCTGTATGAGTATATTTTTAAAAATTATTTCAATATAAATTTTTGGGTTTGTGTTATTTTAAAAAAGTATTAAAAATAATCTACTTTTAACTTGATACTAATAGAACTAAGAATTACTTTATCTGAAACATATTCAGTCTCATATTTTAACATAATAATTAATGAAAGTTTCAACATACCACTAAAGTTATTTTCAAAATCATATTTATTATAAAAGTTCTAAATCCAATATTTGTTCCCAATTCAGTTCTTATTTTAGATCTTAATAGATTAATAAAAAAGATGTAATTTTAGGCTAAGAATGTATAAAACACTAATAATTTATTAAATCGTACATCAATACACAAGACATCAAGTGTAACATTTGTATAAAATGATACATTTAGAATATTTAGAGAATATTTAGAATATAATAAATAGGATATTATCAAAAAAATACTTATGTTACTTTGGTTAATGTAAATCACAAGCATATATTTAGTACGAGCGAGCGAATAAGCAACAAAGTATAAGATGTTTATTTCTTAAGCACCAAAATGTAGGAATCCATATACCAAATGATTTTACAATAATGAATTCAAATATTTAAGGATGAATGTATTAAGTAAGGTTATGATTATTGAAATAGCTCAAAAAAAAATATACATACTGAGTGACTGACAAAAATGTATACACTGTTGTTTATGTTGTTTATTAACAAGTAAACTGTCTGAGGCGACCTCGCCGATTTTGATAAGCCTCTGATATGTTATAGAGCATTAAAAAAGTAAGAGGCCTATATTCTTTTATTTGAGAAGGTTTCAAGTGCAAAATCAGTTCTCAAAAATAATAGCTTTTTTAGTTATTGTCGAAATCTACTAAACTATGAAATATGTAAAAAAATATTTTATACAAAAGTTATATGGTATTTTATACTCTTTGCGAGGATGTATTTAAATTTTATAAAAATTGAAAATTTATAATACCCCCCCCCCTCTTAAACATTTGTAAATTGTTTACTTTTATTATAACAAAGCCACATACAGCCATGTCTAATATTATGATATGGTCTTCAATATTAAAAAGGAAAATTGCATCAGAAGTTAATAATATATGTGCTGCACTATAATCAGGTGTCACATTATTTTGTTTCTTTATATTAAAGCAAATTCTTTATTTATACATGCTTGTGTACAAGTTGAATAACAGATATTCAGCAAAAATAAAAAATCTATTATTTTTGAGGGGTAGCTTCACACTCTAACCATTCTTTAAAATAGATGAAAACTCTATGGGTTTGTTATTTTTTGATGCTCTATGCCATATTGAAGGCTCATCAAAATTGATAAGGGTCACCTCTAACGGTTTACTTGTAAGCATCTTATGAGCATGCAAACAAATGTTTATGTCCTTAGAAATTCATTCTAATAAGAAATTCAAAATAAAAGACAAGAGGCAGAACATTCAAATTAATAACAATATTTAAACAATACCAACATGCATGCACAAACAGTTATGTAACTACATTTATAGTAAAAAAACAAAATTGTAATAGTTCAGCTTTCAATTAGTGTTAACAGCAATCTTATGATTTATGAGGTGTGGCTATCATATAACAAGACTGGGCACCTTGTAGAAACCATACTTTAGGATAATTGACTTTAAAGTACCCAGAAGCAGAAGAGACAAGTTTAGGTTTCATTGTATGTGAGCAGTGATTAAAAGGATAGGTGTGTAAATATTGTTGTTAGAATCATGGTTAATGTTAAAATTTCTTGTGAAATTGCTAAGAGCTGAGGAACTAATGAGGAAAATTAAGATAAAATTGTGAAAGAATAATGTGTATATTCTCCATCACAACAATACTCTGTCTGTAAAGCAGTTTTCGACTGACAAGAGGATCCTAGTGCTGGATTGTCTTCTTTACTCACCAGATATAACTCAGTGCACACTTTATTTGTTTCCTAAGATAAAATTCGCATTAAAGAGAACTCGTTGAGAAAATGGCAGCACGGTTGAAAAAGTTTACACATGATGACCCGCAGCCACTGTTTCCAACATTGGAAAATTTATAGGTAATAGTAATGAGAAAGAGAAATAGAGTATGTTGTAGGGAACAACAGTTAAAGATTGTAATTGTAAATGACACTTTTGCCACTAGTCTTGTTATTTCATAGTTGTACCATGTATTTAAAAAATCATATGTATTTGTTCACTTTAATAAGTTGAAATTTGGTATACATATAAAAGAGAACTTGAAAAATACCTATGCTAGTATAGTGTTTGTCAATTATATACAGGGTGTAAATGAAATGATGTATAATATTTAATACACATTGAATCTAATTCTTAATAAAATTTTGGAAAATTCTTGGATAAAAAGTTACCGTAAATATGGATCTACTAACCAAATAATATAAACAAGTCTGCCCACAGTATTTTATTGATGAATAAGAAAACTTAAAGCTTCAAAGTTGTATAATTAATCAGACCATTGATTAAAACTTAATGGTTTTTTTATAAATTGCACTGCATTAACTAATATTTTGGCTATATAAATTTAAGAGCCATCAACAAGTGTATTAGCTACAAGTTTTCATTATTATAGATAATACAATAAAAATAAGAAAATTCTTACCAGAGCGAATATAATTTCAATTTATTATAAATATTATATAGAGGCTTAGTTAGTATGTTAGTAGTATTGCGTAGCTATTGGTTACATGAATTTAAGCCATAAAAGAAACAATATTCAGTTTCACATTAACATAATTAAAATTAAAGTTTTTAAATTATTTTCAATCCATTATCCTAGTAGTGCAAGTAAGATAGAAATACCAACTGTACGGTGGATTGCGGGTGCTTCATTACTGGCATTGTGGTTTCCTTTCCACTTACTTTAGTATATAATTCAATGGTCATCAATAAAAAAAATTTTGGGCAGAGTATTTTTTATAAAAATATGAAAGAATTTGTAATAAACTTAATTTTTTTGGTGAAACCTGAAAAGTGAATTGTTAATTCATATTGAATTTAAGGATAACACTTACATAGTGTGTAATTTTCATCAAATAAAAGTCATAAATAAAAACTTAAAAATTAGTAAATTCGTCATTAATGATTAAGATGTCATTTTAAATTAAAAATTAGAGCCCCAATAAGAGTAAAGCATATTAAATAAAAATATAAAGTTAAGAATAACGCATACTCATCCTTTCAAGGTATGATTAATTAATATGGAATACCGATCTAAGGTCGGTAAAACAGTTATCTTGAATAAACTTAAGTTTAAAAAATAATAGCAAAACTTAGTACCTTAAATTTGAAAAATAACTTGAGTACCTTAAGTTTGACTACTTAAGATAACTGTTTTACCAATCTTAGATTGATATTCCATATTTGTTAACCAAGCCTAGAAAGGCAGATGCACTTCACATTATTCATAACTTTGTATTTTCATTTAACATGATTTACTCTTAGGGCTCCAATTTTAAATTTAAAATGACATCTTAATCATTTATGGTGAAGTCACTAATTTTTCAATTTTATTTATGACTTCTGTTTGATAAAAATTACACATGTCATAGTGCTTTCCTATCTTATAATCAATATAGATTAACAATTTACTTTTCAGATTTCATAAAAAATTTTATGTTATTACAGATTCTTTCATATTTTTATAGAAAGTACTCTGCCTGGAATTTTTTCTATTAATAACATTTTCATAATCTCATTTTATTATACTCGCTCTGGTAATCATTTTGTTATTTTTATTATATTATGTTTATAATAGTAAAAACTAGTAACTAATTTATCTGTTGATGCTCTTAAATTTATATAGCCACAACATTAATTAATGTAGTGCAATTTGTAAAACACCATCGGGTTTTAATCAATCATCTGATTAATTACGCAACTCTGTAGCTCTAAATTGTCTTATTAATCAATAAATTACTGTGGGTAGACTTCTGTTTTTATTATTTAGTTATATAATATACACAATATAAGCCAGGATGAATTCAATTCATGGATCTACTCACTTACATAGGTATAATGAGTAGTAGTCACACTTAAAAAACAAATAAATTTCCAAAAGTGTTTAATGATTCAGATTATATAGACTTTAAAGCTGGTTGAATACAAGTTGCTGTGTCTTTATATCTATAAATTTATTGTCATGTTTTTACATTGGAAACGACAAAAGAATGACATTAAATTAGTGCTCCGCAACAGTAAACTTGTTAAATTAGGTCTAGTTGTCAACTAAGACTGTTTTATTTTAATAATATTTAATCCCCTGATACATTAATAAAATTTTAAATTGTGATTCAAGTATCGTGTTTCATTTACACTCTGTATATAAATTTTAATGATTTGCTCCTAGAACAGTTTAATGATGTATCAATTTTGGTTTTTAACCTACTACTGTATACTTTATTATTTTAATTGACAAGACACCTATGATAAAAAATCGATCAATTGATGTAGCATTGGAAACTGATTAGTATTTTTAAGATATGAAAGTAGCAGAAATATGAATTTCACACTCAACTTCCCACATATATTTGTACCAATCTAAGACAAGATTGTAGACAGATAATTTATTTTAAAAACATATAAGACTTTCTAGATGATACTTCTTAAATTTTTGTTTTCATTTAAGAATGTTGTATGTGCTACTACATCAACTAAGAACTTTGTGATACTATTCAATAGAAATGTGATGACCAGATGTTAAATAATTGAAATCTCTTTAGTGCAGAAGCAAAAATCTAAATCTTGATTTACATGACCTGACATAGAGGTACCTAAAGTATACTGTAGAATGTTTGCTGATGTATAGTTGTCACATAACAATATTTATAAGCTAATGGTGACAATTTTAAATATTTGTGAATGTATTATTTTCATATTCTTCCATTATAAGCATGCCAAATTTCTACATTGCAGAATTAATATAGTGGTTACATTTTTTTTGTCACTTAGTATAACTACATAGCTATGCTTTTTTTGATTAAAAATTAATATCATTGTACTTTGAATAAATATATTTTAAATATTAGATCAACTATTATAAAATAAATATCATATCTACATTTATCGATGTTGAATATGATATCAATATCTAGTACAAATAATTTAATAAAAGCAGCAAATCTTACATTAGTATACGGGTTTACATTATTGTCGTAAACAAATTTGGTGTATATTTTAAGCCTATGTAGGAAGATCTGATTGGTCTTTATTGATAACTTCAGGAGGCATGACAGTTATAGGTACAGAAAAAATTGGTTTTTTGAGAACAGGTGGTTTTGCTTTAACCTGTGGCTTGGCAGTACATTTAAGTTCTGCGATGGGACTAGCTATTGGAACTATATCTGCCTTATTTATATCAGTTTTAATAGAAGTATCAATATGTATTTTGGTATTTTTTTTAAGTGTGCATTGATTTTGTTTTGCAAATCTTTCTGCTGCTGTTTGCATATCTGGACTATCAGGACCTGTTGGGCTTTCTATAGACTTTAAAGAAATTGTATCTTCTTCTAAAGAGCAATATGATGCATTTGAAGGAATAGGTGTTGATTTTGAAGATTCTTTAGGGCTAGATGCCGATATTAGTGGCAAATCCATAACCAAATCTGGTGTATGATTTTGCCTTTGTAACCACATTTCTGAATATCTGTTTGCTTTTACAGCATGTGGTACTTTGATATGAGATTGTGAATTGGCACGACGTTGCCATTGTTCCCTATTTTGGTTAAAGTTTACCACCGAATCATCTACTATTGTTGCCTCTTTTGTAGGCATTTCTTCTAATATATTTAATTCGGTTGTTCTATCATTTGATACTACATTTACTGCTAAAACATTTTCAGGTAAAGATTCAAAATATGTAGAGTTATCATCTACTACAGAATTACTATTACTTAATGATACAGATGATCCATTTATTGTGATACCTTGCGATTGTGGCTGATTAATATTGATTGTTGTACAATGAGAAATCATTGCTTCATCGTTAGAACCAATTTTTGCATGAATATTAGGTGTATCCACAGATTTATGTCTAGCATGACTCATCTGTAACAAAACAAGTGGTAATGAGAATGCACAAATTAATATTATTTACATGTGTGAACAAATTTAAAACTAAACAGAATTATTAAATTTTAATTTTCCTGGAGGTAATAAAAACTTATTTTACAAATGCATGAATTACATGTTGTTTTGTTTAATTGTTTTAAAATTCATGTTTTATTTTTTATACCAAAACACAACCAAAATCCTAATTATAATATTTTGTTATGTTAAAATCCAAAAATAAAATCAATAACAAATTATTAAAAATAAAGTATATTTCCTAGTCTTCCCAAATTTATTTTTAATATTCGAACATTTTCGAAAGCAAAAAAAGTCAAAAACATTTGAATATTAAAAATATATTTGGGAAGACTTCAGAAAATTGTGCTTTATTTATAATTAACATGATTCCAAATTCATTTAGAAATAAATTATTCTAAATTATTAAAAATAACTATAGCAGCATATCTCAGTAACTGTTACTTGCTCTAACAGTATCATTTTCAAATACCCTTTATTTTGTCTTTATGTAACTGTACTACAATAATAGTAATGTTACCTTAGATAAAGATAGAGATAGAGATTCAGTCCCTAATGTATTAATTATTATTGCAACATCAAAGTTTAAAAATATACATGTTAACTTCACACATTTACCTTTAACTGATAGTGTGCGGTTTTTTCAACGTCTTGCTAATTTCACTGCTATTCCCTTTTCCGAAATTGTCAAATTTCTTTATTTTGAATGTCATTTCCAGTGATTACACATTACCAATTAAAGGTTAATTTAATTCACAGGTCTGCAAATTTGAAGTCATTGGTACCTTTACTGAATTTAATAACTGTCTAAGGGATAATCCGGTTGCTGATTATAAATATAAGATTGATTTTTTCCTATCACGTCCAGATTTTTCAGAAAAATAAGATGTTCAGAAAGGCAAACTAGTGCATTACAGCAAAATTAGTTAATTGTCTTAAAAGTATTTATTTATCTTCACTAACTTATAATTGTATATTTAAATATATTCAACTTGATATTTATTTTATGGTACATTAGTAATAAGTAGGGGGCGGAATATATGCAAAGTGCATATATATGCATTTTTTGCATATTTTGTAAATTTTATAATGAAATGCATATTTTTCACAA
>JAHWXV010834222.1:0-13337 GCA_024586415.1 Phrixothrix hirtus
TACCTTGACAAACATATCCCCTGAAATACAAAATAATCACATTTAACTTATTCTAAGTTTAAAATGAAACTCCAATTGGGGAATAGCTATACCTAAAGAAATGGCTGATTCAACATACACAAAAACAACAAAAGGACACACCGTGTTACAAAGTAAACTTCTCCAGCTCTTGAATGCGACCTAATTCAAGAGACGGGGAAGACTAACCAATCTACTATAAAATGAACTTATTATCTAAATATTATATTCACAGTAAATAAAGGTATCATCAATAGTTCTGACAGGAATTATGTTCTGACGAGCTCCCCTCAAAACGGGAATGATTTAATCTGCGCTCTACAATATTCGGCAGCCGGGACTATGAATTACACTGGATTCCCGCCGATACACGTTAACATACCCAATACGCCCATATAGGCAACCAATATTGATGCAAAGAATGTAACAATAAGTACCTTTGTTTGGTCGACGCATCACAGGGCTAATCACTTGCCCAAAAGCACAATAATTGTCGGCCATGAATCTTATACGTTCCTGCTCTTGCAGGTGGACTCATACGTCCTATAAAGCGGCGAACTTGGTGCAAAAAGGCAGGTAGTTCCCCCGAAACCTACTACCTGGCTTCTAAGGGACTGAAGATTCCGCCACACTTACTTGCGCGGGAGTTTCACACTCACCTCGGAAACTTCAAAAGTCACAAAATACACGACCGATTTCTATAACGAACAATCTACGCGTGTTTTAATGCTACATCGTAGTGGTATCACGACAAGTAATGACAAATTATTCAAAAATCATAATCCACAAGAATGAAAATCGCTTACAACTGTCACTTTATTTTCTTAATTTATTACCCACCGAAAAGAAACCGTCTCTCGTTTTTTTGTTCAGATCGACTCTAACCGTTCTCATAGTCCTAACAACCACATATTTACCGTAAACGTACGACGGTACATTTAAATATTGGCGTGGGACGCCAACAAAACCTGTCATCACCCCGGCCAAAAGAAATTGTCACCGAAAATGTCTACAAAAATCAACTAACCCCAAAAAAACCGAGATCGTGCAGTCATCAACATAAAAAAAACAATCACACCTTACCATGAGGCGATAGAGGGCGCGAAAACTTAATGCGCTCCATACCTAAACAGGGAAACCACACTGTTGCCTGCTCTAACGAGATGGGAGGATATTAATTTGCGCACCTTGCACGGTCATAGACGGTGCGAGATGGGAGGTAAAGCTCCGGCTCGTAAGATGCTCCATCCCGACCAGGGCTTCTAACAAGCACCAGATTAAGGGGGGTTCCCCAAACTTATGCTCTTCCCCGCACTAAAGAGAGCGAAAAGGACACGCAATGAATTCAATACTATGACGGAGCACAGGCTTCTACTTCAACTACCAACACCACAGGGCGGAGGTGTGGGGGTCCATTTTACCATGATACCCAATCGTTTCGCCCCTAAATGAAACAACTCAGCGCACGGTCGCATGTCATGCGCTCCACAACGATCGTTCAATCGCTGCAGTAGCCCTCAAGTTCCCGGACGTACCTAGAGGAGAACATGCGCCGCGACTTGTGGTAGGTAAAGCCCACCGAAAGGAAAGAGAAGCACTATAGTCTCAAAGTTAAAAAAGTCCACCAGTGGTATCCTAAGGACAACCTTCGTCCACGGAAATTACCAGGCACCGAAGGCTATTCCTGGAAAGCGATTAGTACCGATTCATGTTAATTACTAATGTGACGCTAAGGAAGCAATAAGGAACAAACAGAACAATTGGAAAGAGTAAAAAGAGAAAGGAAGAGATATTGAAGGGGGGAAACAGTCATACAACTTTCGCACGGTTCAAGTCGGTTACCTCAAAGACAGTCTTGTCGGCCAGTTCGATGTAGGGTCTACCTTCAAATCCTTGGCGTGCCGTACGCATTTCAACGTACCTGAAGAATCACCTAGCTCGTACGTCTGGTACGAAACATTCTTTCTAATCAAGAAGGGGCGTATAAATTTCGATGGTAACTTAGCTATCATAAAACGTGAAGCATATGACAACGCGAAATTTCTTCTCCACGCAGAATTGCATACTTTGATGGTAGCGAGACAACGCCGTAAGTTATATTGTCTTTTATTCTTTTCCGAAGCTATCTTAATTCGCTTCGTGGTATCCTCGTACAACTTCACCATCGCAGGAGGTATACGGTTAGTGTCTACGGCGCTCGACTAATGAGCATTGCCCTGCTCTACGGAGAGATCTTCGGAGCGAGTATTACACTCCAAGATCATATTTCGACCGAAATTTACGAAATACGGAGATACTCCAAGAACTTCATGCGATGCTGAATGAATATCACACGCAATATTCTGCCAATATCTGTCCCAGGTTCGTTGATTCTCCTGGAGGTATGAAGCTAACACTGAGATTCGCTTGTGCATAATAATAAGCATTAAACCTTAATCTCGTACCACACGATGAAATCATTCTACTAAACCCTTTACTACAAACGTGCACACCATTATCGCACAAAATAACCTGAGGAACTCCAAACATTAAGAAGACATCATTATCCATATGTTGTGTAACCGCAATAGCGGTAGCGGATCGAAGCGGAAATAATAATGGAAACTTGGTAAAATAGTCCACCACGACTAAAATATAAAAATATCCCTGGGTCGACCGCGGAAAAGGCCTAACTATGTCTGTAGCGATCATTTGCCATGGTTTATGGACACTCGGCTGACCTGCCATATGCCCTAAAGGTTGTTTTTACGTATCCAGTGACATAAGCCTTCAGCTTAGGCTGGTAAATCCGGTCATGGGTTTTATGGATGCTAAAATGATCAGCTGTGGGTTTACCATGTAGTTTCTTATGAATCGCCAAACGTTCTGCTTTCGGAATCACTTGTTTCCAATTGTCTTCTTTGTCTCTCAGCTCTAGATAGCGGTTCGAAAAGTATTTGAATAGCTCTATTACTCTTCATCGATTATACTAAATAGGATCAGCGCTTACCAACTTAAGCATCTTCGCAGTTCACTTATCAGGAGCATTGGCCGAAGAAACGTCCAGGATCAGTTTATCTTCCAGAATAGAGGAGATAATAAGGGTGTCAATCACTGGAACCATTTGTGACGCTTATCTGGGACCACGTGTTCTTTGCCCTTCCGGTGAATAATATCGTAATCATACTGCTGGAGTCTAACAGCCCATCGAGCTAGTCGTTCTAACGGATCTTTCAAACCAGCGAACAGTGATTTGTAACAATCGTAAAATGGGAACGTTCAACATATGGTCCAAATTTTCAATAGCCCACAAGACTGCGAGACATTCTTTTTCCGTTACGGAATACTTCCGCTCGTTCTTATCAAGAGAACGATTTAAGTAACAAACCACCCGTTCTTGTCTATTAATTATTCGTGTTAACCCGGCACCAACGCCGAAATCAGAAGCATAGGACTGCACGCTAAAAGAAACGGGAACATTGGGACACGTCAAAATAGGGGCAGAGACTAAACAAGACTTAATTGAGTTTCTAGCGGTCTCACAATGTTCAGACCAACTAAATTTAACATTTTTCTTCGTGAGTGAAGAAAGTGGAGCGACGCCAGTGGAAAAGTTAGGAATAAAACGTCGATACCATGAAGCCATGCCAATTATTCGACGGACTTCTTATACAGACCTGGTCGTGGGAATCTTAAGAATGGCTGCCACTTTATCTGGATCAACCAATAAATCTTTTGAATTTACCACATAACCTAAGTATCTAAGCTCAGCCAGACAAAATTTACACTTGTCCTTGCTCAATGTTAAATCTTCGCCAGTCAAACGAGTCATCACGTCTTCCAGAACTCTCAAATGTATATCAAAATCAGGTGTATAAATAATTACGTCATCCAAATAAACAAATACATAAGGCTCAAGTTCCGGGCCTAATACCGTATCGATTAGCCTTTGCCACGAAGCCGGTGCATTCGATAAACCAAAGGGCATCCTTTTGAATTGGAACAACGCTCTAAGAGGTACAGTAAACGCGGTATATTGTTTCGCCTTTTCCACTAGTGTAATCTGCCAATATGCCGATTTAATGTCCAGCGAACGATGTATCGAGGATCCCGGAGACGATCTAGAATCGACGAAACATATGGGAGGGGATAAGCATATTTCTCGGTAACCTTGTTCAACTTCCTGAAGTCCACACAGAACCGATAAGAAGGGTCCTCTTTTTTAACCAACAAGATCGGATTCTACCACGCATTTGTAGATTTCTCTACCACGCCTAAGTCAAGCATTTTGTCCAATTCTAAGTTGATCTGTTTTTGAGTCATCGGAGAAACTAGGTAGTATCATTGTTTAATTGGGGAGATGAAGTATTAATACTATACTTCCCAGACCTAGCGCAGCCTGAAATGTCAGTAGTGGACCGAACGTGTTTATCGATTAGAGATTCCAACTGCTTTTTCTGCTCAGGAGTCAACTCAATATGTTGTTGGATAGATCTGGCTGGGGAGAGCCTGAGAAATGAAATTCTCCTTTGAATATAACTGGTACAATAGCAATCGCTTTCCAGAAGTCGGCACCTAAAATTAACGAATGGGGTACTTCAGGTACGACTAGCACATCGAGGGTGGGCGTTTTTCCACACAGACCAAACGGTAACGAAAAAGTACCAACACTGGTTGCAAAATCTCCATTTGCCACACGGCATTGGACCTTGTTCCTTTTGTTCGGCACCAACTTCGGCAAAGATAGCCCATTCCAGTCAGCACTGCCTAAAATTGGCGGGTAGCACGAGAATTCAGTAAACCTGGGAGTTGTATTCGCAAAATGTCAATATCACGATAAGGTCGATTTTCACCCAACCTTTGTCCTAAAACATAGTCTAAGATGGCTTTGTACCGATCGTATACAAGATTCCTAGAATCTATCATATTTTGAAAAGGACGAGTCGAATTAGCAAATATGCGTGAAGCAAAATGACTCTTTATTGCCTCACCACTTAATTTTTTTGGGTTATTTGTTGAGCAATTAGGGCATGTACGAACCGTAAAGTCGTTTTTCCCACAGTGGAAACAAAATAAATTAGAACGCGTCATCTTACAATCTCGGACCATATTCTCAAACTGCTCACATCTCCAACACTTCATTCCTTGCTCAGAGGAAGTTCTTCTAGCCCGAGGATTAGCATTCCTCGGCGTCAAATTATCTTCGCCGGTGGATATCACATTTAGAGACGCCGATATCTCTACATATGCCAAATCAGGTTCCAGTTCGGAAAGTGGACGAGATGGAGGTATAAAAGTGTCTACAGAGTCCTTAATCTCTTCAATTCGCCGACACAGCGCGAGCACTTCTTGATTGGACGTGACCTGGATCAAACCTAATTGTGTTTGGTAAAAGGTAGGATGTTACGAATCAAAATGCGTAATTGGGCCTTTTCGGTCAGTAGTTCGTTTAAGCGGCTATACAAATTCCTCATGACAAAAACATAAATGCCGATACTCTTATTTTGTCCTTGGGTTCTAGACTTGATCCCATCCAAGAGCTTGTCGGTTGTTATAATTGGAAGGAAGAAATTCTTCTCTGAGAGCCATAACTAAACTACGTCAATTGTCAACTTTAGAACGAATCGCTCTAAACCACATGGTCGCCTTGTCGCTAAATAAATCTATAGCCTGTACAAACAATTAGTCATCAGTAACACTTCGCGTAGCTTTCAATTCTTCTACTCGTTCTAAGAAGCTATTTATAGAAACATTCTTATTTCCCCAAAAATGTAAATTCCATTTCGCTACGGGGGGAACTTTTTGAACAAGATATGGCAACACCCTCGCTTCAGAAGTACTTTTAATACCGGAGGGGTTAGCTTCTGAAAGCGAAGGTTTGAGAAAACAACTATCCGCTTCCACCTTAGGTTCAACCATTTTAACCATGTGCTGCGGGTCCTTCAATTCTGTCAAGTCCACTTGAGGAACGAGACTATACGAAACTTTCTCGTATTTGATCATCACTGTAGTTAACGTTAACTTAAAGTCAACTTTTGACAATCTCTTCGAGTCAGATGTCGGATTCGAGTGTGAAATTCGAAGACGTAAAACGGCTTATAAAGTTTAGATTTCGGATACTTTGGATTGAGGTATATCCTCTTTGATAACCTTTACTTCCTTCTCTACAATTGCCAAATCACCAGTAAATGGCTTCTGAGTTCTCATAAAAGTAAACGGATACTCCGTTGACGGAGAAACAACCAATTTATTTAAAAGAACCTCTTTCAGACGTTTCTTCAGCGTGAATAAGTCACCTTCAATTGATAGAGCACGTCTACGAAATTCATATTTGATTTGTGGCAATGCCATTAAGGCAATCTGCAACATGTAACTCATGATCACAGTCTCTCTTATTTACGGTACTTAATAACCAAGTGTTAAATTCAAAATACAGTTCAGGGACTAACTTTGAAGCAAATAATTTCCCAAAACTATTTCGAAATATCCGGTTAACTGTACTAACCAGTATACAAAACTTACATAAATATAACTAACGTCGTTCTGCACCACTAACAAAATTCAACTTTAAAACGTTCCTAGAAAACAAATAAATTCAATAGCTACAAAATATTTAAAAGTGGCGCTAAAAAATATTCGACTAACTCGGTCGTACCCGGTATGTAATAAATAATCTGCGTTCAAGAAACAAAATTCTGTCACTTAAAATGGCAACTTAACTGAAAAGAGAACTTTCAACAAACGTCAACTTTAAAATAACATATCTAATTGAAAGATATTGAAATTAGAATCATCGCGTGACACACTCACGTTAGGGTAACAAATTAAACTCTAGTTTCGAGGGCTCACGTTCGGCATCATTAAATATTGTCTCAATCTCGGCTGGCGTTACGCCCGACGACGATGCTGGTGTCCCGCTAACTTCTCAGTGCAAGGGGATCCGTGACAGATTTCACCAGCACGTCCACGTTCTAAACATCTGAAATTACGTACAAAAAAAGGATTGTTGGCACATGGAATGGACCTTAAGGATCTAAGGATTCTACACTTTAGGCATGAAAAGTGGATTAGGGCTCCGATAATTGAATGCTACGCCATTTAGACCATGAAATGCCCCAGGCACGTTTGAAAGGTCGATGGAACTGGTACTGGGATACTTATCTTAGCAAACATGTCTGGTTTACTTGAATGATGTAATAGTAATCAAAAAGTTTTAAAGAAATTTTTCAAAGATTGCGCAATATCCATCTACAGCTTAGTTCAAAATAGTGCAATCTGTTCTAGAAGTTATGTACTTTGGTCATGTAGATTTTGAGAAGGGCGTGGCGGCTGATCCATAGAAGATTCAAGTAGTATAAAAATGACCACAACAATACATAATCACGAACTATAAAGCTTTTCGGAGTTACTCAGCTATTCTAGAATTGAGGGGGAATTTCCCTTGAACACTGATTCAAATTATTTTGCTATCGGCGATGTGCTATCTCAGGTTCAGAATAACAAGGGAAAAGATAATTGGATATTTTAGCAAGGTATTGTCAAGTACTATACTATTTTAAAGCAATTATTAGCTACTATAAAGTCAATTTAACGTTTCTACTGAGGACTGATCATGCAGTATTCAAACGACTACTACAGTTTAGGAATTTAGAAGGCTAAATTACGAGGTGAACTGCTCCCAAAATACAACTTCGAGCTTGAACATCGTCGTAAGCAATCATTGAAATGCTGGTGCCTTATCGAGAGGATGTTGTCAAGAAAACTGAACCGTTGCCCTCAATTGGGATCTAAAATTAAAGAACATCTCAAACGTATGAATTATAATAACGACCGTTGTGAACCTGAAGGAATGAAACAAGCTCAACAAAACGATTCAAATCTGATGCTACTTCTGAGATGGAGGGGCGATGATCGGAAACCTGAATGTAAAAAAGTGTCGTTAAAGCATACTGGGCACAATGGGAGCTCCACAAAGCTCCAAATGAAACTGAAAATCGGATGCAGCTGATAATTCCAACGAATACAGTGGCAGAGATTATGTGTTAACTGCAGGATGGCCCATCGGGAACACATGCGTTTTCAGAGGACACTGGAAAATTCTTATAAACGATTTGATTGAGTGAACTTCAAGGAAAAAGTTGAAAAATTGTGCCAAAGGTGTGAAACATGCACTTCGGGGAACGGTACACTTGGAAACGGACAGTACAGAATGATGTAGTATAATTTAGGTAGCTCATTAGAAAAAATGAATATTAATATAACAGATCCATTTCTGGAAACAGAATCAGGATAGAAAATTATCTTGGTGGCGATGAATTATTTTAGTAAGTAGGCGAAAGCACACACTGCCGTATCAGGAAACTTTGAGTCAGCGCTATTTCAAAACCTTTGTCACTTGTTAAAGATACGAAAATTCAGGACGACTGCTCTTTATCTACAGTGAGATGAAATGGGAAAATATTTGTCAAAGGTAGTATTAGATAATCCGTTGGGAATCAATCAAGTTTACACGAAACAGCAGGCGGGATCCTTACTAAAGTTTTATTTGAGCACGAAACAAGGCTAATATTTGATTTAGAATTTGGTAGTAGACTGGCAGAAAAGGAAATTCTGCAAGTTGGTACATTGAGGGTCTTCGGCAGAAACTAAACTTTATAAATAAGGGAATACGCGGTAAACATTTCTGGCGATCTAGAGAAGATCAAGTATGATGTAAATTCTCAAGCTCGAGGCTTTCAGCCCAGTAATTTTATGTGGTTAGATCAGTCTCAACGATGGCAAGGTTTAAAGGCTTTAACTACATTGACAATAGAAGAGCCAGTGTAAAGTTATAATAAGGATCAACGATATCATATAGGATATCAGTAAACTACTCAGAGGAAAATAAAGTGGTACACCTGAATCAGTTAGTGCCATACGCTGGTAGCAATGCAGGCCAACCACAACCAAAAGACGTACCGCATCGAACTGGAGAATATGGAAGTTCAAAGTAAAGCAGTGTCATTTAGAAATTATATGGCATCTTTCCTAGGATCCCCCAAAGCCCGATTTGGTTTTACCACTGAACAGTACATAAATCTTTGATGTATAAGAGGACAATAATTTGACTCACTATGTTGCAAAAGTTCTACAGATATCTCATAGAATTGCCGTCAAATGTAAGAGAAGGTATGACGGCATAAAAGAGATATTGCCACAGTGGTTAGAAGTTGGAGAAGCATGTCATATACGTCAGGATATGCGAATCATCAACTACATCATTGCGAAAGTATAAAGCCCGTAGAAGACGTTGATAACCTAAGAAAGCAACTATGTGCCAATGATGATTGAGAGTTAGCCATGCCAAAGATTGGTTGTAAGTTAAATCAATTTAGCCGACGCGCTATGCGTAATATGGTAGAGGCACCGTTTTAAGATATGCTTACTGTGTGTAGTTCGAATCCAAAGAAAGTTTTGCCAAGGAAGAAAACAGTTTATTGCTACTTTTACAAAGAATTTGGTTGCGAGAAAGGCTCGTAGCACAAATTCTAACATGGACCGCATAATCTGACATCACTGTTGCGAGACAAAGCAGTCTTAAAACGGGGGCAGTGTAATAAAACTAGTAATGACAATTATAATCAGCTAGCAAGTGGAATTTAGAACGGTGTATCTGCAAAGTAAATACAATAATACGGACACATAGTGGTACAATAAAATGATGTTCAGCTAACTCCAATTTTGAGAATAGAGGCGAGTGGTGTTTGTTGTTGGTGGAAAAATATAGTGAGCATGTATGGCATCTATGTTGAACTTAAATTCCTGCGAAAATCAAAAGTATTCCTTCGTATAGCACAGAATAATTTTGACAAATTTAAATTTACTAAAAGTTTAAGTAAATAAGTATATTAGGGCACCACGTGACTGTAGAAACAAAATATTCTAAAGTACCACGCTGTATATTTAGTCATTAATATATAGCACATGATCATATGGTTTGGTTTGTTTAGTTTTCAACTAAAAAATTATTCTAATGTAGTTTAAATATTTAAAATCAAAGAGACATGTTGTTATTTATAATTTTGTCATCGTAATGTCGGAAAATATTTGATATAATACAATTGCCAAAACAATTCAAAAAGTTTTCGAGTAGTGGCGAGAATTATTACCTATTATTAGTTACCATGGCATTTGTTCTTGGCAAAAAACAGCGAATCTAAACTCTCATTTATCGCGGATATTGGGAAAAAGAAAGATCTCATCAAGAAGTTTCAAATTTTTTAAATTCACTCTATCACAAAAAATATTTTAAGAAGTCCACCGTCTGCAGAACGGTAAAAACATTTCATGATACTGACGGAGCGAAAAGAAAACGCAGATCACGGTAATTGAAAACTCCATGTCCTAATGGTACCAATAAATTGAATATCCTACGGCTAGAAGAAAACCCAAAAACTAGTATCACACAATGAGCCCTTGCCACGTTAAAGATGGATAACTAAGCACGATCAGCCTTCGCCGGAAAGATCCCGCTATGCGACAAAATAAAGAAAAATAATCGGCCGCCCTTAGTGCTGCGGAGGCTAGGGAGTGTGGAGTAGCTACATAAAAAAAAAGGAAAATGGTCGATACAACCACCGAAGAATTATCGAGATTAGTGTACGCGATCTTCGCTTCCCGTATCGCTGAAGGAATTCCCGGGGTCGGTGCTGACGAGCGTCGATGGTTCCGAAACTGGTACATACTCACGCACACGCCACACACTTGTAATTGGAAACGCTTGTGTAAATTTGGACGTACAAGAGTGAAAATATCGTAGAATAATTCGGCGATAAATGCTAGACTTAAAATTACTTGCAAGTATTCTGTTTCGCACTTCTAAGGCTGCACAGAAAGTACTAGTAAGAATATTCGTGATTATCCTGAAAAAGAATCAATTAAGACACAACAGTACATAGAGAAAAAACGAGATTAAAATAAGAATATAATCGGTTTATTCCGTTTTATAAATCATAGGACAATAGGTTGAGACGTACAGTCCAAATGGTCTTTTTAAACCCTATTCCTAAAGCACTATACAAAAAAACCGATTAACCAACCTTGTACACAAACAAGGGATGCCTACTCACCCTAAAGATGTAGGTGCTTTATACAGCAAAGAAAACAAACAGAAATGTAGTCAAAACAAGTCAGAGCGAAGTAACCAGCGTGCGTCTTCTACGACGAACCAACTCAAAAAGCTTGAAAGGCACGCATAAACGCGACGAGAACAGATAAGGATGCTTGTGAATAAAATTTATATGAGATGGGATTAGGCAACCCAAAACGCGTCGAAAATTCAAAAGCGCGAAAGTGAATGCAAATGACAAAATTAGTTGACCTAAAATTAAATCGATAGTACCCAAATATTCAAAAATGTTAAAAAACAAAAAGAAACTGTTATACCCTTAATTCGCAAATAAGCCAGAAATATTTTGGATGAAGAAAAATGCAAACCTTACAAAATTAATTACGTGTACAAAGTGCAAGAGAATGATTCCGGCCGTTGAGCCGAGTTTACAGAAATTATCATGTAAAGAATAAATAGCATAAATTTTATTGAATAATGAAGCAATCTTTTACCTTAGTGGACAAGTGAACTATCACAGCAGTAGATTCTGGAGTAGAAACAATCACTGCTGGATGTCGGAGCTCCAAACCTAATACCTGGAAAATGTTTATATTTGGGCGGAAAATTTTTCATTTTTCATAGATGGAAATTTGAGAAGATAAAAATATCTTCATCTTGTTAGACAACGCATAATACCCGAAATTAGAAAGTTAAATGAAAACATCGAAGAAACTTGACACCACCATAACGGAACTCAGCTCACTTTTCCAGAGAGGTGGTCGAGTTTTTAAATAACCAGTTCCCAGGATGATGAATTGAAAGGCGTGGTTCTCCGGAATAGTCAGCTTGATCACTAGACATGACTCTGCTAGATTTCTTCTTTTGATGAAGACGCACAAACTACTCCATGTATATTATTAAACATTTTGGTAGAATTTAAATGATTGCCTTAAATACTGTTTGGCCAATAATGGTGGTCATTTTGAACACCTGATTAAATAGATAGGTATTTTATGGTTTCTTAATTATTCTTTTATTAATATTAATTCTGTAGTTTTTTTAATTTTTCATGTTGAATAATAACAGTTTTCTACTTCCTTCCTCTGACTTGTTTTTAAAAACAAAAAATTTGGCAGCGTTAAGAATATAATCTTTGAAATCCACTAGCACGTACAAGTACTTCCTTGTATCAAGTAACTTGGCAACTGTTATGGTTATTTTAGAATAAAGTAGAGGTTTTTTGTACTGAAAAATCGGCTTTGCTATGTTTCGGAAATCGGTAGGTATAAAAAAATCGGTAATTTCATTCTAAAATTAATAACAGCACGATTGTAATAATAAAAATCTGGTGTGTTACAACACATCACTTTGACTTTGACTACAATAAATTATGCCAAATTATGCTTTGGATATACATATATTGTTAAGATCAAACTAAATTTGTAAATTTTACACACGTTTCTTTATCAAAATAATTGTAATCGGTTTTAGTTCTTTTTAGGAAGACTTTTCAATATCATATAATTATAATAGTTAATAGGGAGTTCGACTTGCATTGCACGGGTGTGGCGCATATTAGCTGCTTTTTATTCTTAAAAATTAGCATAAAAATTAGGAAAACTTCAAAATATTGTACTTGTTTGTAAAACGAAAACTGCCGATGTGTGTTGCACTGGTGTAATGCAGCAAGTCAAACTCGCTATAAGTTAAAGTAAGAATGGATATGATTTATGACTTACCACCCAACCATCCTGCAATAAAGTTTGAGAAGTCAATCATTTTTACCAATGGAGATATTTACTTGCAAAACTTTTATTTGATAAATCGATCATTTAAACCAATGGAGATATTAACTTGCAAAACTTTTATTTGAGAAATCGATCATTTAAACCAATGGAGATATTTACTTGCAAAACTTTTATTTAATAAACATTACTAAAATTTAACTATTAAAATATCACTAATTTATTTGTAGATTTGACATTTGTCTAATGCCAATCTAGAAAATAATAATTATACAGTTTTTAAAAAAAAAGAACAATATACCGTATGTCAAACTAAATTTTAGATAAAGGGAGGCTGTGCGCGTGTTTCATTAATGGTAACTTTTGTCGTATCTGATACTGACATAATTTCAAGTAGTGAAATCATTATACCAACCTAGTAAATGGCGAAAGTTCCTGTCAAATCACTGGCACAGATACACTGGCTATTGTCAACAAACCAAACATAACCTGTCTAGAACGTATTG
>JAHWXV010834242.1:0-12230 GCA_024586415.1 Phrixothrix hirtus
AATATATATATATATATATATATATATATATATATATATATATATATATATATATATATATATAGATAAATAGAGAGATAGATCGATTACTACCAATGCGCGAGTGTGAGATGATATAAATTAGATAAACATTTAATTCATAAACACTTCGGATAAATAAGTTACAAATAATTAATGTTTATATACAAATAGTTATAGTATTTATTCTTTGTCAAAGTTTTAGTTACTTTAGAGATAGAGTTACTTAACCGTGATAATCTATAAGGTACCTACTGTTCCATTTAATTGTTAAATTATTTTTGTTTAGAAAATAACAGCGCCTTGCGTAAATATCGAAAACTAATCAATTAGTAAATTCAATTTTTTTAACTGTCAGTATTGAACTATTAAATAAATATTTTCATAATTCTTATAAATTAATTTATTCATTTTAATCAATACAGTGATGCAGTGATTGTTGCAGTATTTTAATACTTTATTCAGTTTTTTAATAAATGCTTATTTTAATTACAAATTATTATTTATTTAATACTTAAATAGTAAGGACTAGATTAAGGTAAATATCCTTAAACATGGTAAAAAGAACAGATTTTATTTTTATCTGGAGTAAATACGTTATTGTAAATACAAAATTTATTAATTTAAAGTCGATGTTTTGGAGTGTGATAAAAATTATGGCTCCGCTCGACTTGACTTGACTGCGACGCGAACTAAAACAACAATATATAGTTTACCAAATCATAGTCCCATGGATAGGGCTCCAGAATAGTGCGCAAATCGCTATGTCTTAGTTACACGTCTCGGATTGCTTGCTGGAACAATATTTCACGATATACTGAAGTGAGTAGTAATGTCAGCAGAGGATGCTCCATTAAGTCCGGCTGTTAGAGAGAACAGTTCGTGTATAAAATTGTAGTCATGTCGTAACCACCATTTTTAGCCTAAGAGTAAGACAGAAACAGTGCGCCTGTGGTGTACTATGTGATAAAGCTATCTGTCCTCGTACGTTTTTCTGTGAACATCATTTTCGCAATACACTCTGGATATTCCTAATTAAAATGTTGGCAATTCTAAAAACATCATGTCGACTGCATGGAAGTTGATACAACAGATTACAAATACGTTCACAAGGACTAATTCACAAATTTACAAATATAGCCTAAGTACCGTACGTATTAGCAAAAAATAAATACTCGTATATCGTCACGTTTTGGTATAATTATATATGCGTCCTATTTTAATTTTTATTTTATATTAAATGAGTAGGGTTGTCATCTTAACGAATTAAAAGCGGTGTTGATACAACACTAAACTTCCTCACTATTGTCTATATTTGCAATTGCTGACTAACTATGTTTGTAGCCGCTTCTACAAAATTCCATTCATTGAATTTAACTTTGCAAAAACGTGACATGGGGATTTTGACTACCAGACAAATGTGAGACACTAACGTCTCTGGCGTATTTGTTGATCTTTATATAACCGTACACTGGTTAACAGTTAGATGCAATTAAAATGGATTTAAACATAAACAGCATAAAGGGACTGTAAAGTTTTTAATCCAAAAGTAGAAAAACTACAATTAGTAAAAATGAGCAACAACAATTTGTGTAGTGAGTAGCTAGTTTTAGAGATTGTTTGAACTTGTTGAAGCAACGTTTGAGTCCAAAGGATTTTAGGTAAGGAACAAAAGAATTGTGTTTCTTTTACATTGGCGATAAAGTAAATGATTTTAGCACGAGTAACTAAATCTTATGTTAGAGAGATATTTTACAATATTGATAATAGTTATTGATCGCATTGAGTATAAAAAGAAGCCGCGTCAGCAAAACTAAAACACCTTAACACTCAATAGTTGAGGCGCAATTCACTAGAAGCGAATTAATTAAAGGCATAAATTTACAATAGTCACGACAAAATCAAAATAAATGGAAACCATCGCTTCTAATAGGCGATCTGAGTTTAACGACATCACTCGACTTCCCATTAGGGCGCTAAGAATTGGTGACAAACATAGCACGTTAGATACACAAAACCAAATCCTACACCAAGCAAATTTTATTCAACAAATAAATCATGGATGCGTTTAACTTAAACAAACTATTCTTAAAATTACACAGTACTCACATTAGTGCTTAGCAATAAAAGCTGCGTATCGAAATAAGTTATTTCGAAACTCATTTGAGTTTCATAATGGCCTTCTTTTTAGCACGGAATGTATTATTTAAAAGGTTGGTAACATTAGTAATTAACCTTATCAAACTTTAAAATCGAATAGAACATTGACAAAACTTTTATATTCAAATCTTAAAACGTCAATGTCACCAACTATCACTAAAATTCCTAAATAAATTTTATGCCAAAAAAGTGCGTTTTTTCCTAGATTTTTAGCAAATAGATAAAATAGTATAAAAAACTCGTTTCATAAGACGTTTTATCACACTCGTACATTAGAAAACTCCTTTCTACGATGCTCGTTTTCTAAACTTGAACTCGTGTAATCAAAATATGTCTTATGAAACCTGTTTTTTAATATATTATTTATGTATTCATACGCACTGAAAAATTAATATTTTAGCTGTTTAAAATTAAGTCGAATACGGCTACAAAAAACCATTTCATTATTAAAGTTGCTAAATACTACGGGTAATCCAAATACATAAATTCAATTAAAATCTGATAGAAGGTTATCACTGTATTCCAAAAAAACTAAAAATACAACTTTCGATTAGGTGATTTTCGTTATTTTCCATAGTGATGTTCCCATTAATTTTCAAATATATTCCGGTAGAGTTCGGAATATCACAAACATAATCGCTTTGAATCCGTCTTGGAATAAATACGTGTTGTGATCGCTTTAGGGTGTATTTTGAACAATTAGCATTAATTTTATAAAATTAATTGAATATTTATGAAATGTTTGATTTGTTCGTTGTTATTATGGTAAATTACGACTAATTTTATTCCCTATTTTAGTGTCATAATCTTTCAAGTATTTGTCACCTGATTTCCTTAATTGTTGATGTTTTTTGTTTGTTTTAGTTTAATTAAAAACCACAACGAATATGGATAAACATAATCTCTTGAGATTTCCATTATTAGCTACCATTTGAAAATTGATAGTGCGGCAGTATGTATATCTACAGGTTATACTAGTCACACAGCAATCCATTCAGGGTCGTAGCTATTCTAAGATAATCTTCGATTATGCCCAGGTGCAAAATCCGTTTTTACGATAATTTTTTAAGGCACATATTAAATATATGTTTTTATGCTTTATCGACGATTTCTCATCTATCTATGACGGCACCGAATGTATTATCACTAACGACTAAATAATTTTGATGTTTAAAATGACATCATCTTCCAAACATCAAGTAATATGTTTGGCAAACATCTAAATTACTAAGTTATTATCATTGTGCGCAATTAACCCAGTTTTATGACTTGCAAATATATTTGAGTAGCCCTGGAGTGTAATTCAAGAAGCTGTACAGGGTGAGGAAAAGCGGATTAAGCAGTTTTGAGGGTCTATAAAAAAATTAATAAACATATATAGAGAAACACGGTTTTTATTTTTGAATTCAGCAGAACATTCCATTGCATTTTCATTAATTTTTGAAGATAATGCCACTCAGATGGCGGTCGTTAGCATCAACGCACTGTTGGAGATGTTCTCTCCTTAGCTCTGGCATTTCATTCAAATATTCCAAAAGAAAAAAATCACACACGCTCAAATCTGGTGACCGCGCTGACCACCTCAAATTACCTAAACAAGAGACCAGATTTCTGGAGAACATATCTCTCAAAGCATTGAGAGAATTTCGTGCTGTATGAGCTGTAGCTCCACCCTGTTGTAACAAAACTCTCCCAATCCCTCTTCTTCAACAATTTCTTCAATCCTGGACTACAAAAAATTGTGCAGCATTGACAGTCACTGTCACACCTTCCTCATCAGAAAGTACGGGCCTATTACTTTGAATTATATACATAGCACACCACACAGTTAATTTAGGGGAATAAAGCGGTTTTTCATAAATCAGTGGAGGGGTTATTTTTATTCCAGTAGCGAAAATTTTGTTTGTTTTCATCAAGATGAAAATGCGCTCGGCACTAGAGAAGATAGCATCTGCTAGAGGGATCTGTGCAAGCATTCGCTCACAAAGACTTCCACGGTTGACGTTATCTGCTTCACTCAATTTTTGAGCCATCATTTTCTAAGGATGAAATATAAAATTTAATTTAAGAATCCTCCTTACACCATGGTCTGAAATTCCTAAAGCAACAGGGTATTTCTAACAGAACGACTTGGTGACCGCTCAATTGCTGCTCTAACCTTCTGCACGTTTGCCAGTGTTCTTATTGATTTACGTTATCCATGTGTTACCAGTTTGTTCCAACCGTCTAACCCATGAACGAATTGTGTTCGCATTACGAATGGCGTTGTCGAACCGTCGTCAAAAAGCTCTTTGCGCCGCGATTTCAAAATACACCCGCACAGCAAAGCCTGGATGTTATCTAGGCCAAACCATAATGGCGCCTGAACTAGGATTCACATCCGAGCACAACGAGACTAGTCGCACCTAAGTACCTCAACACCTGTGCGAGTAGTCCCCCCTCCAAATTGTTTAATCCGTTTTGACGCACCCTGTACAAGTATCTCGCGGTATCAAAGATAAATTTCGTAAAAGAATCTATTATTTGCTTGCACTTATAACAATTCATTTCTAATAATTGTTATCTATATTAGAATGCTGCTGAAATCCTTAATTACCAATATGAATGTTTTTTCATTTGTCTACAAATTAACGATCCAATCTATGCTCTTAATTTGCCAATATAACAGTTCAATCATAAGTTGTCAAGTTTTTATCTGGCTTAATGTTGAAAGTCCGGCGCACTAGTATTTGAACTGTGTTTGAGCAACGTATTCAAGAATTACACCCAGAAGCCAGCTGATGTAAATCTTTTACAAGAAAGGAAATGCGAATTAGATGTATCGCCAATTAACATCCAATTATTTCGCTTTTCGTGCACATGACCTTTAAATGGCTTATTCAAGCTAAAGTCTGGCAATTACAATAGGTCGTTAAACTATTTGGTATAACGGCAATTTTATTATCGTTTGCTACCCGAGTGTTTTCAGTTATGACTGGGAAACATACAGAATTAATAAACTGCATTTTGTGTACATAAGTTTTCATGCATGCACTCATCTTTGTGAAAGGAAATTTCATTTACGTTTTAATTTTATGCTTGGATATGATCATAGGATTTATCAACATAAAGTATGGGAACAGGCGCTAAAAATTTGGATTCTTTTATTTAATCATCTCAGTTATGCTTAAATTTAATTCTATTTAATATAATTTCTGTTAAGAAATTTAATTCTATGTTGGGTGGTGCGAGGTAAATACCCTTGCATTATTGTGCACATCGCTTTTCTTTATATTTAATTATTAGATATTAGTTAATCTTTAAAATGCGGCTTAGAAGGAAAGCTAGTTTCTTTGTTAAGGAATTATTATTTTACTACCAGTTTATATCCGATTATCGCTTCGAAAGCCGCACTATTGTTGATGCCTTTAATTTTGTTTCATTGTTAATTGTAATGTGTAATCAGGAAGCATCTAAAATGTTCAGAATCGTGCATAAATAATCTAATGACGATAAATTTTGTTTTGGTGGATCAAGAGAAACTTATCGTGCAGAAGGACGCCAGCGTTTTCTGCAACTTGCTTTCCGGAGGTACAACATTTATATTTGTTTTAGTTTTACGGAGATCAAAAGTGAAACTTTCGTTCTTATATAAACTCTGAGAAGCTGGAGAATCTATGGATGTACTTATTTTAAATTGCTTTTTGCGTGCTGGTTTAAATATAAATAAATATAGTTAAATATAGTTCTCATATATTATATTACTAACTTAATTTAAATCAAGCACTTTTCGAACAAAACGCTATTTAATATTACATTTTGAGAATGTGTATAATTATTTGTACCAGTTTGCAATTGTTGTTTTATAATAAATGACTTGTTAGGTATTTGAATTATCGTTATTATGTGAACATATATTTTTTAAATTTACTCCGACCCAATGCTCTTTTTTACAATTGTTTAATGTCATTTTTACTTTCTCTTACCCTATATGAAATATAGTATAGTCGAAATTTTAGTGCAAATACACGTTTTCGGGTCCCCTGAGTACGAAAATCATGGTTTTGAAAATTGGTCTGTGTGTGCGCGTGCGCGTGCGTGTAGATACGTGTGCATGCGCACGCGTGCGCGTGTGTCTGTCTGTGAACACGATAACTCAAAAACCAACAGTCCTAGAAAAACAAACTTTTATATTTGAGTTTCTATCATTTTTTGGTTTTTGAGATTTTTTCGAAATCGGTTATAACTATTTCTTTAAAAATCTCTATATTTCATAGAAATTTAATGCCCTTTCATATAATCTAGGCGGTTTTTCACAAAATTTTCCGTACTTCAAGTAACCGGAAGTACTTACCCCGTTAAGTCTGAATAAAATAACTATGAAACTAAAAACCATAACTAAATGAATATTTATATTTAAGGTCGCAATCACATTAGTGTGCTAAATCAAGAATTTGGTTAAAATCTCATAACCGGAAGTACCACCTTATTTCTGTCATTTTTAGATATTTACGGAATTTTTGGTTTTTTTGAAATCGGCTATAACGATTATTTTAAAATTCTTGTATTTATTAAGCATTTAAGACCCATTCATATAATCTAGGCGGTTACTAAGAAAACTTTCCGTAAATCTAGTTATCGGAAGTACTTTCACTGTTAACTCATTCAAATAATTGATATTGATTGATTCAAAAAAGTAATTAATACCAATCCAGTTAAGCATTAACCCTTTATGATTTTTTGTAGTTGCATCAGCTAAATACCTAGAAGTTTACTGGCTAGAAGCTGTAACAATCCGAACAGTCTCCACAATATTAAACATAATAGAAAAAGCCTAAATGAATTAAATGTACAAAAATATTGAATAGCGTTTGATAAACTCGAAAATGTAATTACATTCTTTAGCAAAATGTTTTCTGTTGAGGAGTAAAATGAAAGATTTTAGGTATGGTACTTATTATTCAAACCAATTAATTACGGATTTTTAGTTGAGTAGTCAATTATCGCCGATTGTTTTCAATTATTAAAAATACAACTTTGTCCATGGATATGCCAGATGGTGAATCAATTAACTAATTCGTCATCACTATTCATTAAATGTTTAATTGTAAAGCGTCACAATTCACATTACAAGCGAATTCGTGGTAATGAATTCGTGTCTTTTTGCAAATACCTCTAAGCATTTTAGTAATCTATCGTAGCCTTTACTAAAAATTTTCAAATGAGAATAAGCAATGCAATCAAAATAAAAATAATTTGAACTCAATAAAACTTAGATAAGTACCCAATTTAATTATTTTTTGACTATTAGCTTGTTGGGTACAGATTTGCATATACAGTAAAATGAGAAGGAGCTTATGTATAGTCCTGATATGTATAACGCTTCTTAAAAACAGAGAATAAAGGTGTGTTGTTGCTATTGCTGTATGCTTAAGTTTTGCAAGAGAATATCTCAGCATCGGGAGTTGGTATGTAACAGAAACTATAATTCGCGTCTTTTGACGCCACAGGTGCTAAACAACTATTAAGACAGATATTAAATAAAGATAAATGATGAAATATTGTAAAATACAAGTTACATCTTCTAGATTGACAGTAAGCACTACAGAACTTACAGAAAGATAAAGCTTGGCAACAATTCGTATAATATAAATTTTAACTTACATTGGGAATAGTGGCGAACACTGTTTTTAAATAATGATTATGATTTTATGAATACAATACAACAATTCAAATAATTGATAATTGATTGACATAAAAAAGTAATTAATATCAATCCAGTTAAGCATTGACCCCCTTATGAGCTTTTGTAGTTGCATCAGCTAGGTACCTAGAACTTGTGGCTAGAAGCTGTAAACACTCGAACAATTTCCACAATATTAAACATAAAGAAAGATATTAGAAAAAGCTCAAATGAATTAAATGTACAAAAAATTGAATAAGGTTTGATAAACTCGTAAACCCACTTACATTCTTTAGGAGTAATCTTATAATAATAATCATTTATTAAGTAAGATGAATTTTCTAGGTATACGAAATTAATCTCAATTTTTAAAATTGATAATAAATTTAATTGTGACAAAAACAATAAACACTGGTTTAACTAAATCTATTGATCTGTCTCAAATAAGAAAATTTAAATCTCTTAACCTTTGAATAATAACCACAATTTTGTTGACGTAATTTATTACCAAGAAAATATACAAGTAACATCCAATAAACAATACTTAATATTGTAAGGCCAAAAATTTCTATACATACTAAACAATGTAGGCGATATTCTCTGGGAGAAATGAGCGATTCTGTGTTTCATGCTAGTTTTAACGGAATTCTTCAACTCCTAACAGTGCAGCAACAAATTACTAAGTATGTCTAAGACATTACGCAAAAGCGTACAGGAAAATTTTCCCGTATCGCTGTCATCTTAGATACTTAAATCCATCAAACACTTACGTGAACTTCGATAATCAAATTCTCAATTTGTCGTTAATATCTGAATGGATACAAAATAACGAACTAAGTAACTCAACCCCAAATCATGTTTACCATTAACACCACTTTTCCCACCTTATCGTGCCAAAACCAAAGAATTAATGATAATATACTCGAAAATATAATAATAATCAATAACTGAACAGAAAATAATTACGCCATGCGACCAGTTGAATCGACCCTGTAGAAGTTCTGATAACGGATTTTATAACCGATAACCCCTCTTATTTTAAAATTTTTGAAGAAATTTCGATGTATGGAATTGCAGAAAAAATAATGTATTTTTACTTTCTCTTACCTATATCAAATATGATATAAAGTATTATTTTCGACCTAAATTTTCGATGCCGAAATTTTAGGGGAAATACGCGCTTTCGGGTCCCCTGAGTACGAAAATCATGTTTTTGAAAATTGGTCTGTGTGCACGTGCGTCCGTGCGTGCGTGTGTGCGTGCGTGTGCGTGCATGCGCACGCGTGCGTGCACGCGCACGCGTGCGTGCATGCGCACGTGCGTGTGCGTGGATGCGCACGCGCGCGTGTGCGTGTCTGTCTGTGAACGCGATAACTCAAAAGTCCTAGCAAAACAAAATTTTATATTTGATTTCTATCATTTATTGGTTTGAGATTTTTTCGAAATCGGTTATAACTATTTTTTTAAAAATCACTATATTGCTTAGAAATTTAATGCCCTTTCATATAATCTAGGTGGTTTTTCGCAAAATTTTCCGTGAGTCGAGTAACCGGAAGTAGTTACGCCGTTAAGTCTGAATAAAATTACTATGAAACTAAAAACCATAGCTAAATGAAAATTTATATTTAAGGCCACAATCACGTTAGTGTTCTAAATCAAGAATTTGGTTAAAATCGCATAACCGAAAGTACCGCCTTATTTCTGTCATTTTTAAATATTTTTAGAATTTTTGGTTTTTAGAGATTTTTTCGAAATCGGCTATAACGATTTTTTTAAAATTCATTATATTTCTTAAGCATTTAAGACCCATTCATATAATATAGGGGGTTACTCTGAAAATTTTCTGTAAATCAAGTAATCGGAAGTACTTTCACTGTTAACTCCGAATAGAATAACTAAGAAACTAGTAACCCTAACTAAATGAAAGTCTACATTTGGGGCCACAATCACCTTTTTCTGAAAAATCAAAAATTTACTTAAAATCAAATAACCGGAGGTATCACTTTATTTCTGTCATTTTTAGATATTTTCCAAATTCTTCATTTTCATGGTTTTCTTGAAATTATCTCTAACGATTTTTTTTAAACTTAGTATTTTTCTTACCTACTTAATTTAGTTTTATATTAAGCAAGGAGTTTCTCTAATAAATTTTTGAAAATCGAGTAACCGGAAGTACTTGGCGCTAGTTGTGAACACTGTTTTTCAGAAAGTAATCATTATATGAAAATCAAAAATTATATTTATGTTTTATATCTTGTATACATGAAACGGCAAGAATTTAGTTAAAATTGAATGACCGGAGTGCCACTTTATTGTTGCGACTTTTAAGTTTTTTCTGATTTTCTTGGAAACGTTTTGACCAATTTTTTTGAAACTTGCTACAGTTCTTATGTCCTTGACATCCTTTTACGTGAACTTAGAGGTTTTCCTGAAAAAATGCAATGGCGCCAGTTATTAGAGAAAATCTCTGGAGATAAGCAGCGTTTTACGTGTCCGGTAACTTGGATGGGTGGCCGTTACAATTATCGTTCTCAAAATAAACGTAAATAATATTTTAATTATTTGTGAACATTTGCATATTTGTATGTCTGTGTACCTAAGAGAAAGACGTGCGTTGTCTCACGCCAGATTTTTTATTTCCTAACAATCGTTGTTTTAATGAAATTATAAATCGGTGAGAACTGATAATTTTCTATTCAAGCTCTGTTAGTGGTTTTTGAGCTATTTTAGTTTTTCTATTACTTTTTGTCTGCGCATGAAACGGCTGCACTGTCCTAATGTTGCATTAAATTCAGTGCATCGTTCTTGATTTAATTTTGTCGACTTTAGTGCATGCGCTCTAATGATATTTCTTGTGAAGATGTAGTCATTCTACCCTTAGTTGTATATTTATTCTGGATACCGAGTGATTCCAGTTTTCAGAGCATATTTTTTTTCAAATGTCTACTTTTCTTCACTTCCTTATCATTTTCTGGCTCATGTCAAACTTTCTCACAGTAGCACGTTTATTCAATTCCTTCTTTGTGTCAGTCACATTTAATTTAAAATTCACTTCATGCCTTCCTCGTTTTATGAAGACGTCACAATTTTAGGAATAAAAATTTCAATATAATTAAAGTGACCATATTGTAACGTAAATGCGGGACGCTCGCATCTTCAGTAAAATATAAATAAGGTTGCTTTTCCCGTAACTGTCCCGCATTTTCTTTACAATCTGGTCACTTTAAATATAATTATTTAAATATTTAAGTATAAATTAAACGAATTATGGTTTATACTATACTACCAGAATTGGTTCTAAGGGAGAGTAGCCTTATACAAATTAAATAGTATTAATTGGAAACAAGGAATTTCTTTAATTTTATCTTTGAAATATTAATACGTTATGACCTGAAACGTGTAATTACTTAAAGTATAAACGCGAAACTCGAGTGTATACGGAAACAGTTTATAAACGCAAATAATACAAAAAAGGACAATTTACATATACACAGTTTAACATAGAAAAGTATTTAAAACACAATGGAATACAAAGACTAAACAAATTTAGTTACAAAGTGCCTACCATATGATGTCATACAAATCGCGCATGCGCAACACGTTTCTGAAGCTTAAACTAAATTTGAACTATTTTCATTTTTCGTTTTACTGGTGCATACTAATATTCTGGTATAGATCGCATATTAAACTAAATTTAATTAATTAATAGAAATTTCTTGGAAGAACCTAATTGCAACATATAGGCAAAACTTCCGAAAATCAGACAAAACAAAATGGCTAGTATTTATATTAGGTTCGCACAATGAATGCACTTGTTCCAGTTGTGAGAAATGGTCACGATACAATTCTTTATACACCAACACCCACGTACGCTTAGAAAAATTGAAAACCGTATATAATTTAACATAATTGCGCGCGATATTCTATAAACATCGTTGGAATTGGCACGCGGCCGGATAATGAAGCAAAGAAACTATCAATAACAAACTTGTGACTGTGACAATTTTTTTATGTAACTGTAGATGTACTACACAGTCTGAGTTCGTAGGTGCAATTTGCGGCTTGAGGGCGGTGCCACGTGTCTACGGCTGAATAAAGAAGTTATAGCAGTATTCAGTGACACGTGTTGGAACGTATGCTTGACACAACGCCGTCGCGCTTCGTTGCATAGGTGCAGCTTCATGTTTTGATAACTTCGTGGACTTTGTAAAGGGACCATGCATTTTTAATGAGTTGAAAGGGTGTAGGCAGAGAAAAGTTGCGATAAAATTGAAATAAATGTGACAATTGCTTTCGACATAAATTATTTTGCTGTGTATTGATGTTTAATTAGATAAATAATTCAACAGCGCTATTTCGTTAATTTTAATAAATTCGTGATATTTGTAAT
>JAHWXV010834312.1:0-10338 GCA_024586415.1 Phrixothrix hirtus
ATCTACACCACCATAAAAATTGAAATACCTGAAGAATTAATCAAAAGTATAATGTTCTACTACATTCTATTCTTAGCTATATAATTTAGCACCTTAACACTTTCGCTGCGGGACCAATTTTGAGTAAACTTTTGAACATACGTTACGAGTCATATATTACCCGTAGTGATATTAAATGTACCAAACAGAAGGGTAGGTTCAACTTCAAAAGCTCAGCCCACTTTTATAGGTAGTTGCGATTGGTTTGCAACGTGTCAATCAACAGACTACTAACTTTATTGGACAAATGCAAGACGAGGCATTTATGTCCCGTAACATTTCTACAGATAATCAAATGTTCAAATATTTTCTGAGGTTCATACTACAAAATACTATTATTAATTCCAATTAGTTAATTTAAAAAATAAATAGATTTAACGTAATTCAGCTAAATTAGACAACAAAAAATGTAAGCGTAAGTAATAAGTTATTATTTTTGTAACAAATTGTCATTCGCTGTATTGAAACCAGGTAGACAATGTCCTGGTTGTGCGGTACATTCAAAACAAAAAGTATAAACTTTTTCATTTTTTATCTACTTCTCTACTATTCAGTGTAGTGCGTAAAACTTGATAACACACCTTACATTTACGTCTTTTTGTTTTCTGGCCCACCTCATGTCAGCGTATGTATTCCTTTAGATGCTCGGCGTCTTGAGGGTATAGACCCAGAAGAAGCTAATCCTTTAAAAACAATCCTTAAAATGTAAAATTGTCATTTTTTTATCTTTTTTAGTATTATACATAATCCATGCGTTTGTCATTGCTAAGCCAAAAATGATTTCTAGTACTACCTTGCGGTACCATTTTGTACCTTTCTTTAGAACGTTCTGGTAGGAGGCTATTTGGTCGCTAAAAGATTTATATTAACTATGACACAGTTAAACAAATTGTTGCTAGCTTACCTATAATCCACCCCCTTTTTTGCTGCAGTGTAATGCAATACCCACTTTGAATAAAGGAAAGGTTGACCATTTTAATCTTATCTGTCTCTACCAAATTGACATTATGATTTTCGCATATGGTCATCATATGAATAGCATATTTTTCCACCCGTTTAATAATTTTTACAGGACCTTTTTGGATGCCATAGGTATTTCCTTTTTTTAACTTTTCATTAAAAAATCATTTAGATAAACCTCTTCTATTTCTAGGAAAAGTTCCGCAGAGATGAGTTTTATTGACTAAAAGTGTTTCGGCAAGTTCTACACTTGCATAAAAGTTGTCAAGAAAGAGAATTCGGCCTGATTCAAGATATTTTTGCATCAACTCCATCACTGCTGCTCCTGCGTGCCCTTTCCCATAAGTAAGATCTCCTTTGCCAGAGTATACTTTCAGATTTATAATAAAACCACTCACAGAATAATGTTTGTAAATTTTGACACCGTATTTATGGGCTTTATTTTTTATATATTGGCGAAAATGCAGATGGCCTCGCCAAGGAATCATGGATTCGTCAATGACTACAAATTCATCGGGTAAAAATATTATTGAAATTTTGGAATAATTGATTCCAAAAGTGGCCGTATTTTGAAAAGTTTATCCTGGTTGATATCTTATGAATTATGACAGAAATACGAGTTTGGTAAAAGGGACAAAAATCTATCCCTAAGCATAAGTTTTGATATAAATTCATTATTATAAACTACATCTTTAGACCAGTACAGATATATTTTTGATATGTCCACTATTACCATTCCAATAATGATAGAAAAAAAAGAGCATTTCTTCGCTGGTTACTTCCTACCAGTTATTGGCACGCGCATTTACTGTGGCGGCAACTGTTTTTAAGTTGTCAACATATCTATTTGTCTTGTTAACCATTAAGTAAATTAGATCATGTGTTAGAAATAATCTAAAAAAATCTAATGGAGAATGTGCTGTCTCGTGCACATTTAAACTATCATCTTTATCACAGCCTACCGGAAACAAAAGTGTTTCACGAACTTCAATATTATTCCAATCATTTACTGTATTATTATTGGTAGTGCTTGCGTTTTCTAGGTTTAAAACTATAGCTTGATTATTGTCAGATTATTCAGTTTCTTCTAATTCATTTTATAAGTGCTTTCATCGGATTCACTAGAACTATAAATAAAATTTGTATCACCAGTAGAATCATCAGAGTCTTCGTCGAAACTTTCCTCGTCTGGATTTTCCAAATTTTCTGCTAGGACTAATAAGACTATATATTTTACACTACTGGACATTTTTCAATCAAAATACAGCAAAAACACCCCAAATTAACTTGTTACACAAAGATATAAAACACGTGTACCAAATTCTCATTCATATAGAACCGATCTTATACGTACGCATCATATAAACAACACAGAAGTAAACAAGCAACGACTTGCAACGTGACCCCGTATCGTACGCTAATAAAAATTTCTTTTACAAAAAACGATATGAGACCTATAAATCTCGTATGATTTTTTTAGATGAAAATACGATTTACTTGTTCACTAATCGATCACAATAGAAAAAAAATTATCAAAAAACAATGATCTTGCAGACATCGTTTTATAAAGAAGCTTTACCATAATCTTAAACATTCCTACGGTACAAATCATATGGAACATATACATCTCGTACCACAGCGAATCAGTTAATACCTGGCCAAATTCGCTGCATGTGTGATCAATATTTCATAGTTTCAACATTTTCATTAGAATTTTTTCCAGTAAATTATTTACGTAGATCTGTGGGATATTAGTATACATTTTTATGCTGAGCAATGTATGCGAATTGAATCCTTATTTGAAAATTCATTATGCTGTGGTGAAACAGGTACAGGAAAAGTGTGATTTTCAAAGCTTTTATACCTTTAGCCGTAGACCCATTTCCTTTGCTTGATTTACAGAATGGGTCCGATTTTTTAATATTATTAAACGCAAGTAATAGTCATTATACAGGGTTTTCAAATTTAAGTTGGCACTATTGCTAACTTTCTTACTAAGGTAGCTACGAAGCTGTTCAACTTGGCAAACTAGTATATTATTTTACGTTGATTACGATGGTCGAAACAAAAAAACAATTGACAGTCATGTACACAAAATATAGATAAAAACGTACTTTTTTTAATGGAATATACTCTGTATATAATACTTCCAATCCACGAAGAAATATATTCTGAACAAAATTTGTCTTACAACATACTATGCTAAAGTAAAAAATGAGGGAAATGTTTATGATTTTTTAATTTCACAGAGAAGGTCGTGATTGAACAAATAATCGATTGTTTGGTAACTGTCATAATTAAAGTTAAAGTTTTGTAAGTGTGTTTAAATCGTTTATAAGTTATGTTAATTGTTATTTCTCCATATTAATAATGCCTATTACACATTCAGAAATATGTGATATACTAGAATGTTATATTTTATGTCAAAAAAATTCCGAAAGGACTCGCGAACGTTACAATGCTTTGTTTTCTGAGCGGAACTTACCAGATAGAAGCTATTCTTTGTTTTATTATCGTAAATTTAAATCGAACAAGAATGTTTTTGCTAAAAGTAGAATCAAAAGGTAGTTTATGATTAGTGAAACACCTCAAATTGAAGTGTTAGCATACTCAACGAATAATTTAATCCGTGAAAGTGAATGTAACCATTCACAACATTTTAAAGAAGCACAAATTTGTACCGTACATATACAGACTCACACAGTCCCTGTTATCAGGTGATCAAGAAAGACGCGTGCATTTTTGTCAAGGGTTTATTAATCAAATGCGACAAAATCAAGATTTTTGGCGATTGATTTTATGGACGGATGAAACGAACTTCTCCAATAGTGGCATGTTCAATAGAAAAAACTATTACTATTGGAGCCGAGAAAATCCGCTACTAACTCGTTCTTGTAATACTCAAAGACGCTCCAGCGTTAATGTATGGTGTGGATTGATCGGCTCGAGAATTATCGGTCACGTATTTTATTAAGGGACTTTAACTGGTGCACGGTACACTGAAATGTTGACAGCAATACTTACAGAGTTTTTAGATGCTCTGAATTTAATTGATAAACAATTGATCTTCTTTCAGCAATATGGTGCTCCTGTCCACAATTTTCAGCAATTTGGTAATTTATTAGAAGAAAATTTTAGTAACAGATATTTAACAACAAACGGTCCTATGCGCTCGCCTCCTCGCTCTCCAGATCTTATCCTTTTAGATTTTTTCTTCTGGGGATATTTAAAAGATAAAGTGTATAAACGGCGTTATGAAAAGCTCGACTACCTCCAGCAAAGCATTATGAATGTTGTTAACAATATTAATCATAAAACTATTTGGAAGGCCACTAGGCGTGTTTACAAACATGCTCAAAAATGTGTAGAACAAGAAGGAAAAATTTTCCAGCATTTACTTTAATGTTTTTCACTTATATCTCGTTTAAGGAGTATTAAATTTATACAATAAACAATTGGTTCTTAAATGACGACCTTCTCTCTGAAATAAAAACTTCATAAATATTTCCCTCATTTGTTACTTTAGGGTAATATGATTTAAGACACATTTTGTTCAGAATGTATCTCTTCGTCGATTGGAAGTATTATATACAGAGTATTCCATTAAAAAAAGTACATTTTTATCGATATTCTGAGAGAACATGACTGTCAATTGCTTTTCTGTCAACCATCGTAATCAGCGTAAAATAATACACTAGTTTGTCAATTTGACCGACTTCGTAGCTACCTTAATAAGAAAGCTAGCAATAGTGCCAACTTAAGTTTGAAAACCCTGTATACTATCCAGGCAAAATCTGGAGAAATGCCAATTCTTATGTAAGCAATTCAGTTTATTTACAGTATACATAGTTACATAATGTTAAATATTTTATTTCACATGTAGTTGAAGTAAATGTTATTTCTTTTTTAGCAATAGTGTATAAATAAAGTATATAAACAAAATATATAAGTTATATAGAGTAGTAATGCTATCTCGTAAAAAAAACCATTACATATGTAAAGCGTCGTATAGTTTGAAAACTAATGTCTCGCTTTCTATGGTTAAGCCATTCGTTTCCTTTATCGTAACACTATCCGTATATAAGCAGTACTAGATTTTCTGTTGCAGATATTAAGATGTGGAGTGTTTTATCCTGTGGGATTTTGTCAAAAACGTACTCTTAATAAGCCTTTGTAAAGAATGTTTAATAGTAAGCAAACAGAAGGAATTTCTATGGGCACTACACAATTAACAATTGTCTTATTACAGAACTCAGTACAGGCGATTTTCTGAAAGAGAATATTTTGCACAGCAATATAATATTAACAAGTAAATCAAGAAACAGATACAAATTCTATTAAAATGATAAGCATGTGATGTGAAATAGCAGTTATTGTCATTAAATTTAAAATAATTATACAAACGTGTAATTATTGAACATCCGTGATTACCCTTACAGAAGGTAATTGATTAAAAATAAACAAAATAAAATTATAATTGATCGCAAAAGCATTGCAAGCTTTGAGACCCTTAGCACAAATTAATGATCACGTCGAATCCGATATAAAAAAGCATTAAGTTAAATTCAAATAAATAATTCAAAGAAAATAAATGAACAAATATGGTCCTAGTACAAAATGATTTAATGTTAAGATTTATTTAATAATAAAAACGCATATTTATGTTATTTTATCAATTAATTTACCTAAACAAAAAATTTGTAAAACATCAAAATTTATAAATATTACAATAAAAGTGTAATATTAAACAGTGCTAACCTGGAAATGAAAAAACTTGTCTATTTAAACCCACGAGGAGCTGAATAAGTTTGATATATAAAGCAAACTCTAAATTTATTATTCGCAAAAGACAATTAAACGAAGACAGGCAAATCAATTTTATTCGAAATTGTGCTTAAAGGCTAAATATACCCAACTCTACATATAGGCCTTGAATATAAAAACTGGTTTCTTATCCAAATTCTTGCAATAAGTGATGAGAAACGCTATAATGTGACCGAATGTTAAATTTTAAATGAAACGGCGGGCATTAAATAATGGGAATCAAAATTAATTTTAAATGAACAGAAGGATTCGTAATTATTTAATTATATTACAAAATATTAGTATTTTAAATGGACAAATATAAAACTATATTTTACGTATTTTCAGGAATAAACGCTACAATACGTTTGCCAAGTTAATTATGACGTAATTAATTGTTTCCACGACTATTTGATATACCTCTGCCTGGGCTGATCAGAAGTGACGCAATAGGCAGTTATATTAATAATCGTGAGTTATTTATTATTTTTGTTGGCCTTTATTACTGCCTTAAAGTTAAAATCCACTCCTTTCTTAAACTCATACGGCTGGGGCTTATTGAACCGTTATTCCTCTTATTTTAGGTATTGTAAGACAAGTTTCGCCGGTGACTACCATTTACTAAATCAATCTAGAAGATATATATGCTTTTTGAAAAGTAATTTTGTTTAATTTTATTTAATTATCTTCTGGAGAAACTTCTTCAAACGTTTTATTTAATTTTTAAAGCAACATGCGTATTGTCTCAAATGTAAAATTATTTTCAATAATTATGGTACGGTTTATCGAAGGTGTGGGTGAACAAGATAGGGCGTTAGTGCTTTTGTTATACTGCGCCGCAGCTTATTTTAACTGACAACACTGTTTGATATGAAATGTAAGATGATGTTAATAATTTAATTTCACTAATTTATAGTAATAAAAAGATAGTTATATACTTTTTGTTATGAATTATTTTTACTTTTCCTAATCTTTTATGAAATATAGGTAAAACGGAAAGACTGCATTCATCCAAAATGTTTAATGTCGAAATTTTAGTGGAAATGCGCGTTTTCGGGCGCCGTGAGCCCGAAAATCATGTTTTTAGAATTTGAACTGTGTTAGCGTTCGCGTGAACGTGAACGTGGCCGTGCACGTGGGTGAAAGTGAATGCGAGCACATGCATGTGTGCATCTGTACGCGTGCTCGTGCACGTGCAATAACTTTAATTATCTTCTCTATCATAATGCGTGTGCGTGTGCATGTGCTTGTGCGTGGGCGTGGGTGTGTAAGTGTGAGTGAGCAGGTTTGTGTGTGTGGTGTGGTGTGTATGTGTACGCTTATGTGTGTCTGTGTCTGTGTGTGAACAGGATTCGTGGAAAAGGGAAATACGACTTTACTCATCAGTTTTAGGAATTCTGCGATTATCTTGATATTCACAGTAATGACTGTTTTAAATTTATTATAGTTCGTCGCCGTTTCATGCGATTTCATTTAGGCAACTTCTTGAAAAATGTTCTGCGAATCAATTAAGCGGAAGTATTTTTATCCTCAACAGTGGATAAAATAACTATAAAACTAAGGGTCTTGTAAATTTATATTTTAAGTCACAACTATCCTTGTATGCAATAAAGGATTTGGTTAAAATTGAATAACCAGGAGTTCCACGTTATTTGTCCTTTTTAGATATTTCTTGAATGGTTAGTTTTTTGCGATCTGCTTGAAATAGCTTCAAGTTTTCTTTAAACTCATAGTTCTTAAATTCTGTTTTATATACACTGAGTGGTTTTTATAATAACCGGAAGTATTTGTGATATTAATTGTGAAAAGTAAATCTCAAAACTAACCGTTCTATGGGAATGAATCTTTATACATATTCAAGTTAGCTACCTTTCTGACATGCGATGGTAAGAAATTAATTAAAATCGACGGACCAGAAATGCTACTTTATTCTTGCGTTTTTAAGTTTTTTTGCGATTTGCTTGAAAACTCATCTGATAATATTTTTAAAATTTACTAAGATTCTTATATTTCGATGCTCTTTTGCGCCAACACCTCAGTTTCTCTGTAAACATGTAGTGAAGCAGTGGAAACCGAAGTGTAGCTACGTTGGAACGTTCACTAGTGTGGATGAGTAACCCTTACAATTAACCTTCCCAAAATACATATAAATTGATATTTCAACGATTGCTGTACGTTATTTATATATCTATTCACTTTTAGATTATATTAATACATTATTATGCGCTTACATTAAAATTTAATTATAAAGCTTTAATGTAACTTTAAATTAAATTTAAAATACGTAAGAAAAAATCGTGTGTTGTTTTACACAAGATTTCTAAGGTACATTGTTGCTTAGGTACAAATAATAACATCATTGACACCACAATCTTTTTCATTCACCACCAATTTAGATCTATCGAGGAAACTTGCATTCATCTAAACTTTGTCTACGGGCTTTTGTATGTTTGCCAAACAAACACAATACTAATCCAGTGTACCTTTGTGGGGTACATAATTTATCAACTATTAATCTTCAACACAACCTCGTATTTTCTAAACATTTTCTCCAAATTCCTGAGGAATTAAATACCACCACTTGTGGTTAGCTTTTAGCATATTGATTCTTGGCTTTTGTGTCCATTTCAGATTTAATTGCTACAACTTCTGGCTCGTATATAGCGGTATGTGAACTAGTTTTTTTTCATATCTTGTTATACCAACAACTTTCGTATTTCCATTATATGTCGATTAATTCAAAACAATTCTTTGTTCAGCCAAATTTTGTTACTGTATATAGATTATATAAAATAATGCATCTGGTCATTTAATCCAAATATTATATCCAAATACCACCGTATGTATTTAGCGGCCTATAAGCCAATTTCAAAGGCATAAAATTGTAAAAGATATATTGATAAAGTTGGCTTTTATAAGCTGTTCAATTATGCTATAAAGTGTGCTTAAATATATAGGCTCCCGTAAATGTTATTACAAGTGATTAACTGTTTATTCCTTGATTTAATGTGTTATTCAATTTTCCATTCACCTCAAACAATGTCAAAATTAAGTAGTTCCATCGTTCTATCTTTGAATATGATAACATTATAGTTGAATTTGATCAAGTTAGACCTCAAATTTTGTACAGCAGATTAGAATAATAATTAACATAATAAGTTGGATTTTCTGCTTGATACAACTTTGGATTATATTTGATACTACATAAGACGTAACAGACCTATTAAAAATAGATCTACTTTCACTATCAAATTTTTATTAAAAATAATAAATTCAATTAAAAAATAATTCTTAAATAACTTTTAATGTTTAAAATATAGCAAATACATAGTATGTAAACATTCTGCATCAGTTGAGGGTTGAACTAATATAGAATGTCTCTAAATAAGGATACACATATTTAACAGGAGATTCTTTGAACCGAATGCAATCTATTTTGAGTTTTACTTTAGACAGAGCCGTCTCTTCGATGAAACACCTGAATAATCTATCCAATACATTGGAAACGGCGAGTTTTTATAACAGAGAAATAAAACACACGATAAACAAAGCGTTACTGTACTTATATACTACGCCTAAATATATACATTATATAATCTGAATCTTTCAATAACAAGAAATTCAAAATAAAAACAAGATGCTTCTACAAAGGTGCACATTCTTCTCAGCGAAAGGTATCTTTAAATGAAATACCTACGCTTTACCTCTCCGAGATCTGCCGATTGTGTTTAAAGATTACTGAAATTGTCGAAAGTTCAGTAAATCTTCCATAAAGCTTGCCGCTTACTTAATCGCAGCGCAACACCGCAAATCGTGGTAGCATAAGATTTATTTCATGTATTCGAATGTACATTCGTTAATTCTGCAGTGGTGCACAGCGAACAGAAGCAATAACAATGGTAAAAGTAAAATCCGCTGTGAAGAATTTCACTTCGGTGCGCTTTACATTATATGAGTTAGCGGAGGTTTACGGAAAGTTTACTGAACTTTTGGTAATTTAGTTGGTGTTCGATCAGTTTCGGCAACTCATACATTTTTCACATAGTCAACTTTATGCTTCACTTCTCTGCATTTAAGGGGGTACACCAGTACTATCCGTGATGCAGAAAATATACCGTCTTTCTGTCATAGTATAAGCCACAAATATTATATTGAAAGATAGAACGTTAGCTTATTTGATAGTTCAATATTTTAAGAAGACAATGACTAAAGTGTTTTTTAATTTTTTATTTTTTAATACATTTTTAATTATTATAAAGTACATATAGTTCCAATTTTAAAATTCAATATAGATGTTATGTTTAATTCGTTTTTCAAAATATCTTGTCGTCATTGCCTAGCCATTCATGTAAGGAATGACATCGAGTTTCGACAAAAAGTTAAATTCATATAATTAATCAAAAATCATTACAAAATGTAATGCGTGTTAGATGGGGTTTTAAAGAAACAAAATAGAAGATAGGCAACCCATTTTACATACTTACAATACACTCGTAGAGAGTCATATTCCATTATGTTAAATAAACAGATTACCAG
>JAHWXV010834394.1:0-14638 GCA_024586415.1 Phrixothrix hirtus
ATAATCAAAAACGTCGCATTATCCTCCATCATGAAAATGCCAGCTCCCACACAGCACGCCGAACAATTGATTATTTGAAGGAGAAAAACATCGAATTAATATCTCATTGCCCATATTCACCAGATTTATCGCCTAACGACCTTCTTTTGTTCCCGAATGTCAAACAAAAAATTGGTGGACAGCGATTTTCATCTCCTGAAGAGGCCGTTGAAGCATTTGAAAACCACATTTTTTAGATACCAACTTCAGAGTGGAAAAAATGCTTCGAAAAGTGGTTTGGACGCATGCAAAAGTGTATAAAACTTAAAGGTAAATCTTTTGAAAAACAATAAAACAGTTTGTTCCAAAAGATTTGTTTCTTTCCTAGTTTTTGTAACTACTTAAAAGGCAACCCTCGTATCAACGACAGTTCGGTTTAATTTGCAATAATTTGAATAATTAAAGTAAGTAAAATAATATAAATTAGAAGTAATACATGACGTTGGGAAATTAACCCAGACAGAGAATAGTTATCAATCAGAGCCGTCTGACTAAGCAGTATTACCTTAAAAAACTACTGAAAACGCTTACTGCGAATTATAACAGAAAAAAGAAACTATGACAACGCAATTCACCAAAATAATTGGTTATAGGAATGTAGGAGATACCAGAAGAGCCTATAACATCTTAACAGCATAAATATAATGATCAATCGTATTAAATTAAGACTATTATTTTAAGATAAAGAAATAACTAAGTGCAAAGAAAATAAATCTTGCAAAATTAATAAGACCACAACCTATAATGCAAGGAGTATAAGCTAAGACTGATTATAAGTATAAAACAACATGTGATAGTAAAAATAAATAGGTATTTACTCTGAAGTTTATAAGTGCGTCTGAAGATTTTACGACATTGGTCACTAATGTGGAAACACCCGGTACATACTTCCGCGTAGTAATAACAAAATCTAATGGGTTGGGTGCCAATATTAATTTTGCGTCAAAATCACATTGTAAATTTATAAATAGTGTAATTTCATTTTACTAATAATTATTGAAAACTTAAAAATCCTAAGCTACGTTTTATAAAAATCGAAGTATTTTTTTCTTAAAAATACTTATTCAACAATTCCCGGATGAAAGCCGACAAATCTAGAAAGAAACCTTAACCCCTCTCGTCTTCCCCCTTTAATTTCAAAGAGAAATACGTTACTTAGGAACAGTAGAGATCGGAGAGCTAGTTTAGGCAATCCGTCGTAATTCTACGTGATCGAGGGGAAAACCCAGCGACGTGCATAAAAAAGAGCTAAATTACTGTAAGTACATATTAACGTAATACTAGATATAAAGAATTGGAGATCGGTTTCTTTGTTTTCATGCCTCTATGATAATAGCATTTTAGACTATTATTTTTCCGTTAATTATTGTTAAAAATAAAGTGTCGTCCTTATTTACGATCATTTAATTAATTTTGAACACCTACAGAAAATCCCTGAATGCTAACTGCATTAAATTCAACACAATTGTAGAACCTACCTCTTTCTTCACTGTGATGGTCGGAGCAAATCAGTTTATTCAGGAGAATTACTAATTATAATAACCTTAGGGGCGCAAGACCCTTTCGAGACGTTATAAGTTCATTACCAAAGAGTATTAGGATTCCCCTTAGATTGTACATCGCTATGGCAGCTGAAGCAGGCTATTTGCTAAGGGTTACACCGACAATGACTCATATTGAAATAGATCAATGTACACACGAAGTATATATACGCAAATATAATTTGACGTTAAAATAGCATATTATTGGTGTACGACGCGTGGTATTTGTCCAAATGTATTTATTAGTGTTCACATTTTACTACAGTTATAACAGGTTTAATTATTTTCGTTAAATTTATATATTTCAATATTGATTGAGCATTAAATATCACTCCATTAAAGTTGTTACTGTAAGATTCTAAACTTTTGAGCGTGTTGCTTCACTTATTATTCAAGGTTAGCGCTTGTGTTACAATATCGCCTAAAATGTATTTTATCACCAGTACTTTAAACTCTATAGAACGACTAATTATCTGTTTAATTCTTATTGCCATATACTTCTTCACAGTTCATTCTCAAATTTGTTTATTAATTCTGAAATGTTCATTTAAATTCCATTTTCGACTTTCAAATTTTGTAATATTGTAAGAATCGTAGCTTTTATGCCTTAGTTCGTATATTTGAAGTGAATTATTTAAATTAAAACTTCTTAATTATGTATAACTCAAATTCCTGATCGCTCACTGCATACTTATACTTATTTAAAATTTATTCTGAGGTATGAACTTTGTTTTTATTATAAGCCATATTGAGATGAATTCAAAGATGTTTAATTGCTGGTTTTGATCAAGTCTATCGAAGTTAAATAGTAGTCATTCAGAAAGGTTTAGGAAATTAATAAGCGCACTTTTGGAGAAATTCTGATAGGCTCGAATAGTTAATATTATTACTTAGAAATTTATGGGCTCAATATGCCTGCCCTTTTGGTTTTCTTGTTGAAAACTTTGCAGTGAAACGTGTTGATATCTAGCAAGCGATTAGATATCGCAAGTAGTAAGTTTGTTTTACTGCTTAACTTTACAAATGACAATTATAGGTGTGTCTCCGTTATAAGATCTGCTAATATAAGTACTAATTAATTCATTGATATCAATTGCATATTTCTAATTAGTTACTATTTTTAACCCAGATTTGCTTCTGCTGATTTGATGTATAAACCATATTGTTGATGCGGAACTTGTTTAAAACTAAGTTTACCTGTAATTTAAATTCTGTCAAATTATTTTATTTATAACAGAGTTTCGTAGAATTCAATTCTGGGAATTCATATTGTCCTTAAATACATTACGCGCGATTTGGGACAGGTAATGTTCGCTTCGTGTTTCCGATGATAATTTAATGTCGTTAAGTGTAAACAAGTTCCATAAGCAAATGCGGAAGCATCGCAAAATCCGCGAATGTTAAATAGCCTTTCATGAAAATCTGAAGTGATTTTACGAACAATGCTCAACGCGCGCGTATTTATAATTTTATATATAAACTGGGCGTGGGCAGTATAAATTGATACAAGGACGGTATCACGGTCTCACCTTGACATGTTATCATTTATTTCTGTTTGGCACATATTAGTTTAAGTACGCCCTGTACATAGCTGGATATAATTTCCTATAGGATGAATATGTATAGAAGTTTTAATATTAAACAGTTAAAATTAGTTTCTGTGGGTATTTAAATATATTTATCCTAATAAATAATTCCTTTTGTTATATTTGTGTTTAAAAACAACGATTACTACTAATTAATTGAAATAATTTAGAAGATTCGTTGCATATGATTTACTTGTCCAGTAAGTGTCACTTTCTGGTGCGAGGTTTATAAATACAAAATTCGTTTTAAAACTTTAAATGCAATAGAATACAAGTTCTTATCTCGCACTTTTTGTGCGGTTTTTGAGTGTGAATTGCCTTGAAAGAACACTTGTTACTTGCCTTTGCTGACGTGTAAACGTATGATGTCACAGATTCTTTACTATTTATTTCTATATTTAAAAAATGCGTTGTTCGTTTCGACACACCGATAAGAACTAATTAATTTTTCTCTATTTGGTAATTAATTCTTTTTGGTTTACTCTTCATTTAGCTTGACTGATGGGCATTTATCCCATCGGTCCTAATTATTAAGATATGCTGAGCTGACTTCCGATGGTGATTATATGCCGAGGCGGAGATGTAATGTTGGCTGTTCATTAAGCCATTATGGACGTACCTGGTGACGAAATACGGATTACCTGAGGTCGTAATAAAAATCTTAATTTGTTAATTTCTAATTAATTATTTGAATAATGACATCAACTTATTTTGTATCGTTGAATAAGGCTGGCTAAGATGTGCCAAACCTAATAAGCGTCTATAAATTGGTTAGCTCTTACAATTTAAAGCTTTACTATAAATTTCACGAAGTGTAAATAGAATTGTTTATTAACATCTGAATTAAATGTGCTCGTTATGTAAAATAATTGCGCCGACATTACTTTGCTTTTCAGTCTTAGTTTAGTTTTATCCAAATGATAATCAATAACTTCTTAATCAATGCAAGATAAAAGGTTACAGCGATAATCTATCTAAAGAACTATTTTTGTTAAATTCATTTTCAATAGACAGGGTATGCATAATATACACAGGCAATATACAAAAAGAATATTAAACGCTAGTTCTTGTTGTTTTGACTTAATTAAGGTTCATACCTAGTCTTCAAATGAACGGACTTACTTTATATGTTTTTTTGGTATCTTTATTGCGTGCATTGTTTAGCTTGCACTTGCGAATATTTGTTTTCATGTTCATATTATTTTAAATTTTGTTTATAAGTTGCTGAAGCTATTATTCTTGACAATCATTAAGTAATTAAATTATAGGTTTCAATACTTTTGTAATACTTTAACCTGCTGTTTTTATTTAGAGAACGTATTGCTCATTGTAACTTTTCTTATGTCACTAACGTATTTAACTTTGAAGTAATCTTATACCATACTCGTTAGATACAAGGTCTTGCCATGATACTCTAGGTTAGCTTTGATCTATAAAAAGCATTTTAGTAAACTTTTTGCCTGATAAACGTGTCCTTTACTAGGTTGTAAAATTAATGTCGATAAATACGACAATTAAGTTAGGAAAATACTAGGTCAGCTTTGATCTATAAAAAGAAATTCATTTATCCTATGTGATTGTAAAGGGCGTCCTTAACCAGGACATAAGCTACTGTTGATACTTTTAATTTTTATATATGATCTTATGAAATTTGTGTACACTATATTTGTTTGACTTTCGGTTCGAATAAATACCCATTTATTTGTTGAAGTTGACTTGTTATGATGCCTTAAACCCTTCCTTTTTCTACTTTGATTGTATTTAGGGTTTCTTAGGACTACTGCATCGGATGTTGAAGAAGTGCTGCAGTTAATCTTATTTTAGGTGGACATCTTGTCGTTGAGGTGTCACTTGCTGCTGCTGCTGCTAGCGCCCTACTCATGCTTTACTTTTCTTGTTTTTATCTTAGGAAAGGTTCGACTTAATTCGAGCCAGAAGATTCACGCCGAGAAGAATAATTTTTGAAATCTTTTACCACCATAAGCTACACCATACCCATCTTACTCTACCGCTTTGCTTATGAGGTAGTTACCGTGGCAACGGATTCATCACATCTTAATTTGGGATACCATATTTTTTCTAATAATGCTTTTACTATTACTACAGTTAGTGTAACGAGCCTCAGTGGATCATACAACTGTAAAACCGTGGCTAAAATGAATTGTTTTGAACCGCTTACTGTAAAGGTAGCAGTTTAATTGTATATTTAAAAACGTTATGCTTACCGTTCAAAAATAAACCTAATAAATGGGTTCCTTGTCTAATGGCCTCGCTGGTAGCGTATAATTTTCGATAGTGATTAAAGGAAGGGCATTTCTGTTGTTTCAACAACACTAGCTTGCCTCAAATCCACCGCGGAGCAATTATTCAATTAGCTCTTCATGTATAATTAGTAATCCTTACAGAGTGTGTGCTCCTGTTAAGACATCATCAACATAAACACCCTTAGCAATTATATTAGGTACAAATTGAAAATTACTTTAAATATTTATGGTTAGCTACTTTAAATACCTGATTGGTAAGATTACAGTTGGCTTCGTGCCACAGGTAATTGTTTTTATATTGAACATACTTAGCTATCCCTGACGCGTTTGTCTCCACAACTACCTCTGAAAACTTCTCTTGCCTTTCACTACTGAAATTAGTCATACCATTGTGGTTATTTCGGTGGTTAAAGAGTTAAACCTGGTTACGTCAAGAAACAAATGTTGTTGTGCTATCGGTTCAGGCCTCTAATTAATTTCGACGAATTACCAAATAGTACTGTTAGTTTGATTGACTAACTAGTTTCCTTAAAGGCGTATGATCAGGCAAATTGCTTTGTTGGCGATACTGTTTTATTTGGCAAGCTAGTTTCGCATGGTCCAAAGTACGATATTCGCATATGAATCTTGAATAGTCTCTTTGTATATTCGCGTGCCTTTAATTTGGTTTCCAATAAATATAATCACTTGTCGGACACGTTCCTAGAATTTCTCAATACATCTGCGTAGGCTTTTAGAGGCAGTTTAACCAAGAATGTACCTTCTGCGTTGCTGCAATCTGTCCGTTGGAAGTGTTCTTCACATAATGTTTCCTTGGCGGAGTGAGTTGCCATGTTGGATATATAGTCTAATTTCCACATACATTCAACTAGGCCATCGATTATTTTGTCTTGCTGAAGATTGCGAGAAACATGGTTTGAATTATTATTAATCGGTAGTTGATCACCGATAATCCACTGTTCTTTGAAGCATGGGTAGATTTCACCTTGCAACTTAATAGAGACTAAAAGATTTTCTGCCTATTAATAAACCAATTTCTCCAGATGCGTGAAAACCAGGGTCAGGTAATTTGAGATTGTTAGATTATGACTAAATTGGTGAATTTGGATGAAATGTTTGGAAGATGCTCAATATTGCTATGAACAGTTCAACATGAAATGGTAATGGAATAGTTGGTATATTTTGAAATAGTTCTAATATAAGCCATTTTGTTTACCGCCATAAGGTACTGACATACCAGTTATAGTCTGACTAAAATTTGTTATGAATAGTTTTAACATATTGTATGCGTCTGCAGTCAAAACGTTAGACTATGATCGACAATCTTGTAGCACTGTAAGTTGTTGCCTTAAACCATTGCCATCAGTTGCATATACTATTTCCGTTGAAAGAAATATGTAAATTTTGTTTGTGGTAAAACTACTTTTCATGGTATAGGAGGGCTTATTTTTCTACAAGACTAATTAAAATAAAAGAAAGTAATCAACATTCTTCATCAACCAACTTCTAAATTAACAGAACAAATAAGTATAAACAAACATAACAAATTAAGGCGTGCACTTTAAAAACCAATTATATATACAGCCGTAATAAAAGCAAACCAAAATTCAACATTCTTCAGAAGCACTTCTTTATTAACGAATATAAGAAGAAAACTTTAACATGTGTTTCTATGTTTCGATGCTACAATATGAGGATCGTACTGTATGTTTCTAAATGTGGCAACACTGCAAGTAATTATTTACTAATTTGAGGTTAGTTTAATGTGTCAATTCTTTGCGAATAAGTTGAGCCTTATTTGAAGTCAATATCTCGTTTCAGTAAGTTGTGAGAATTTTTTTAGGAGTTAAAGTTCGGTTTAAAATGGAAGTGGCGCGAAAACATTTTCGTGCCATGATTTTGTATGATTTTCGTTCGTGTTTAACTTTTAATGAATCATTCGCTCGTTTGCAAAACGTATTTCCGGGAGAAGTTCCAAGTGCGACACCGCGTTTAATTGGTGTAAAGATTTCCAACCTAGGAGATCATCGCTTGAGGATGAAAATCGTGAAGATCGTCCGATTACCGCACCGATTTCAAATCACATTGATGCTGTTCGTCGCATGATTGAAGAAGATCGCCGGGTGACCTATAATCAAATTAGTGCAACCCTTGGCATTGTAATGATTGCAATTCAAACAATTCTTAACACACATTTAAGTATGAAAAAAGTATGTTGTCGCTGGATACCACATCGTTTAACAGAGGATCAAAAAAAGCGATGGTCGACAGGTGCCTATAAAACCTAGAAACCATGAAGGTACGTCTAAAATAGTTTACAATATCATTACAGGTGACGAAACCTGGATCTGCTGCTATGATCCATTAACTAAGCAGCAATCTGCCCAAGAGATGTTTCAAAATTAAATGCGCCCCACAAAAATAAACAATCACGAAGTCATGCTAAATAAATTACTGCTTCAGTCGCACTGGTTACATTGGCTCCGTTACTCTTGAGAATAAGAAAACACTTACTGCAAATTGGTATACTACCATTTGCTTGCATACTATGATCTCAAAGGTACAGAAAAAACAAATTGTTCGGCATCATGACAATGCTCCGGCACATGCTGCAAAGTTGACAGCGGGGTTTTTTCGATCTGCCGGAATCTAGTTAATATCAAATTCACCTTACAGCATCTATTTAGCTACATGCGATTTCCTCTTTATCCAACTATTAAGAAGAAATTACGTGGAATCCATTTTTCAACACCAGAGGACGCTGTAAAGTCATTTGAAGAGCATTCTATCGCAATATTCAAAGAAACCTGGACTGTCTGTTTTACGTAATGGTTTCAGAGGGTGTCGAAGTACGTGAAACCCACAGGAGAATACTTTGAATAGTTATAAATATTGTTTGTTTAAATATGTGTTGTTATTATCCCGTATTCAGAAATATATAGTGTATCCCTCGTTTTGTAATAAACCAAACAAAACCCTGCTGCTATAACCATCGAACCTTTAAAAAATTAACATCCTTGAAAATGTTTTTATTGTTTCTACAATGTTGCGAACGAAAACTTTAGAATAGAATATTTTTTAATAAAAATTAATTATATACAGCAAAACTGTTATTTTTCTACATTTAACAACTGACAAAATTTAATTTTTTGTGGAGAAGGCACATACTACAAATATTTGTTTGTACACAACTAACAGCAACGGAATTATTCGTAGGAGGCTGTTCAAATTCGTCGCTGATTATTAACTGATTTTGGTTCTAATATCTATCTGTTGTCCAGTTCCATAATATTTTGATAAATATGAAACAAAAATTGTGTTGTGTTAGAACAACGTTTGCGTTTTCCTACTAAACTAGTGGTAACTAAGTAGTTACCTTTTTTTTATCTCCTTATCTATAATTTAGCTCCAGATCAACTATATTAGGGGGCATTATAGAATTCTCTCCATAATGTGTGACGGGTATGAGTTTCAGTCACCATGATTGATAATTTAGTCTTTTATTTGATGAGACATTAGTTTGGTTGGTAGCGACGGGTGATCTCTTAGTCTATCCAACATATTAAGTCGACGTTTACCTGCTTGTTGAATCGGGTCTGTATCGTTGAGGTCATTTCGTAAGTTTTTATTGCGCATATAAAAGGAAGTGTTGCATATTATACGTAGCAACTCGCTTTGCATTGTAGAGATAGTTAATTTTGCTTTGGGAGAAGCCAATTTCCATAATCCTTCTCCTTAAATTAATGCCAGTATTAAAATAAAATTCATTATTTTGCGCTTCGCTTCTAATTTGATTTTAATTTTTGAATCTAAAACGTTATATAATCGAAATACTGAGTTGTTGGCTATTGCCGCACTTAATTTTACATGATGATAAAAGTTTAATCTTGTGTCAAGAACAATTCCTAAATATGTATCCTTAGTTTCAATTTTGTGCTTTCTTAGTCTACTTAATTTACCTCTTCTTGTAGTGAAACGCTCCACTTGTGTTTTTTGGAAATCAAGTTTTATTTTACATAGCTTACAGTATTTATCAAGTTCCTTCTCAGCTTTCAGAAGTCTAGATCTTGCGTATGGGATTCTGTGGTTCATAGAAAAGATCGTAGTGTCGTCTGTAAACTGCAGAGTCCTTACGCCTTCCAAATTTTCAAATTTTGGAACGTCATCTACAAGTAAATTAAATAGTGTGGGTGATAGGGGCGATCCTTGCGGGAGGCTTTCTTTGGCGTTTCTTGGTGCAGAAATTGCCGATCTAACCTTGACCGTAAATCTTCTATCTTAGAGGAAGAAACTAGTAAAACGAATCAACTAACTAGGAATTTTCAGTAGGGCCATTTTAAAAATTAAAGCATCCTTCCAAACTTTATGATAAGCTTTTTCTACATCTAAAAAGCTAACGTAAGCCAGACGATTTTGAAGAGTAGCTCTCGACGTCTTTTTTGGTTAGGTTCTTTGCTTGTTCAACTGTCCCTAGTAAGTTGTTCTTTCAAGTTTTATTTTCCTTACTCTTGCACCAAATGATAGCTAAAAATACTATGGCACATACGATCTAAACCGTAACTACTTTTCACTTTGAATTGTATTTTTTATAGAACCTGTAATGTATTATTCATATACATGTCGCATTTTAGGTTCCCGCGGATATTTTATGTAGAATTTATCTTCAGAGTATTATCCCGCGTTAATATGCTTTGGTTCTGAGAAGAACGGTTTATTCGTTGACGACGTTTCGGCAAAATTGTAATAACCTGCTTCTCGAATTCGTTATTCGTATCGAACTGATGTCATCCCAAGTCGGTCGATATTTATATACCCTATTGCTTTCGTGATTGGCTACACTTAAGGGAAAGTTCTTAGAATAGTTTGGGGTAATTTCACCTGATATTGAGGGGGGGGGGACTTTTGCACTTTCCATTTTTATTTTCGTTTGAACTTTTATGAACTGATTAACGACGAGTTTCCAAGCTGTTGGCAATCTTTGAGCATCATTTCGCGAATTGAGGTTATATGGCCGTTTTTCCAATTCACTAGCGTCGCGTATTGTTTTTCTTGATTTCTGTTCAATATACCCAACCATTTTTGTTTTTTGAAATCGATCTTGTAGAATGTGGCATTTACATGTTGTTCTAATGATGAAGTTTCCTCGTTTTTTTCGTATTAGTCTCGTCTTCTGTTAATTTGTCCGACATATGACCAATCGCATCATTGACAAGGGATTTCACAAACTCCTTGACCACTAACTCAATTTTAGTATTTGGATAGCGGAGGACGGTGTTTATTTTTCTATCTGTTTTAAATTGAGCTTAAGGAAATTGAAGTCAGTTACATTTAAATGGTAACGAAGTAGATATAAAAAAAATTTTCGCATGACAAGCACAGATGCGTGTAAATTCACGTCAATAAGCAATTAGCATTTACAAAATACTTGAGTGATTTACTATTCTTTTCTTTCTTTACGTTTACTTGTTAATTAGGGTGTATATTCTACGTCATCAACATCGTAGAAAAAAATAAGAATGGAACTAAGGCGCGCTTTTAATAATACATTTATCGAAGGAAGATACATAAGTAATTAAAATAGTACGATTTTGGACAGCTGAAGTCTTTTCTGCATTTTTTGGGCCGGTAAATAGCTTCAGGCATGACCAATACAGCAGGATTCAAATAATTTCGGGGCCGCCGAGTCAAGCTAATAGGCAGATTCTAAATAGTAATTATTAAGTTTGACAATCAGGCAATTAATGGAAAATACATACCATCATGTATTCAATTAGGATGCCATATAAAAGTTATGAATGACAAGCACCAGTTATAAAAGTAACGTTTCACCTTCGTTCGAATTGCTCTAACGAAAAATGCCTATTTCGGTTTTATATAAACGCACAAAAAAATATAAGATAATGTCCATCGTTTCTAATATTTAAAATATCAACGAAGAATTATATTTAAATTGTTTGCCGTCAGAGCGAGCCACTCTCGAGGAAATAATTTAACCATATTTCCACAAAAAATTATAATTAGCATGGAAATTAAATCATAAAAAGTCAAAATTCATAACAAAAGAATGATTACTAAATTTAGTGGAATTACATATACTAGCACCGAAAAAGGATTAAAGTTTAACTTAAAATTATCGTTTTTATTAACCTTAATTCTTAATTAAAAGATATAAGGGCGAATACAGATGGTTTCTTAATTTTGAGGAAATAACCGCTTCAACCAGCGAATTAATACGTGTTATCCCTCAAATTCAATAATTTCACCACGAAGATGATCAAGAGGAATTACTACAAATAGTTTCATTTGTAATTTCAATCGAGATGGAAGATTACAAAAAATAACCGTTACAAATGATCTGTTTAATTTTATGGTTCTAATAGCATGTGAAATGAAATCAAATTGAAATAAAACATAAGTAACTAAATTACCATACGTCTAATATGTAATCGCTCATGCCTATTGTCTTGCCATTAATAAATTATGATACAGTATTAAAATTAAAATGTTTGAAAACAAATTATTAGCTGTAGAAAACTAATCTACAGTTACATTGGCAAGCAGATAGTCAATAATCCTTATATCAGGTCATCCCTTACCCCTGATTTTCCTACGTGCTATGTAAATATTGTAAATAAACTGCTTGAGGATAGAAATTTTAAATTCCTTTTATTGCTTTAGAAATTGCTTTCACGTCTACAGAAGAATAATTTAGAATAAAATATGTAGCTGCTTGATGGATTGCTTATCTGGGTGTTATAAATTTATTAAGGTAATACATATTTCCTTATTTCACATAATATAATAATCTTACGGGTATAATGCTTAGACGCCATTAAAAGGATATGGATTAAAGTTATTGTTATTTGAGTTTTTTGAAGTTGCTAGCGTTTATTCCTGAAATATATCTTATTCTATTGAATAAATGACATAGTTTTAGATAAAATATGAAATTTGTGCGAATAATTAATTATAATGGAACTACCCTACTGTCGGTATATTTGTTAGCATTACGTAATGAGACTGTTTATTAACTGGCACTCATTAATTACAAACATCATTTTATACAGCAAATATTACTTCCAATTTAGTTTTTTAATTGAAACAATTAAAAATCCATTAAACCAACATTTTCATTAGTAATAGCATCTGCTCGAGGCATTTTAAATTTTTAAAAAGGTTTATTAAGAGGATTTGTAAAGAGTTACTTCAAATAGAGAATGTATAACAATCATAGTTAATAATATGGCACAGACTGCGGTATAATTTTAACATTTCGCAGTTAGTCTGGGATAAAGACTTAATGATAGTAATCAAAACGTTACCCATTTATATGATTTAATTGTTCTCAAACAGAAACCAACCTCTTTTATAGAAAATTTATTGTCATATTAAAAAAATCATTAATAAAACATTTGCAAAGCACACTTGAAGACGGAGGAGAATAATGATCATTTTAATTAAAAGCGAACTGACAGAAATGCATTATGGCTCATCACTCGTGCTCGAAGATACGAAGTCTGTAATTTAGTAGTAATGAAGGTCGCGGGATTCAATCCCATCGGTCAACCGCAGAATTTCCAAGTATGATGTGCTCTTCATTTTAACAGTCATTTCTGTAAAGATTCAATTTTCAGGATCGTTTGATGTTTTAGCACAATATAATTTACTAGTTTGACTAAAGTAGTACAACTAAGTCGTTTATAGCTGGTTGTAGGATAATGGCTTATACTTTAATTCTTACAACTTACTAATTACTTCAGAAATGTGATTTGTTTTAATAAATATACCACGATTTCTGACAAAGCTCACACTAATCTCACACAAACCATGCTTAGGGTGTCTCATTGCTTAGTATTTAATAAAGCATAAGCATTACTTATTATTCCAATGATTTGTATATACATACAATCTATAAAATTATAAGCTTACCTTTAAGGTAATCTCTAAATCAATACTCATCCTTAACTAAAGGAAAACAAATTATGGGTTGATTCAGTAAAGAACACGTTTATTTTTAACAGCTATTCAGTTGTCTAACGCTATTTTTATAACTAACTTAACAAGGAGTGTAAGAAGTCCGGCTGTTACGAAAACTTAATTATATCTTTGACTTTCTGCAAGCATTTTTGTTTTCAAATGCATTGATGATTCCACAACTCAGTGTTTAACTTTGAAAACAATTAAGTCACAACAACCTCTGTTGGTGCAACATGCATTCTTTCGGATAAAATGTATCCCAGTAACATCCTGAATTCTAATTTAATATAATTTAAAGGGCATCGTTCATGCACCCTGGTATATTTGCATTCATATACTAGCTGAACTTACTTTTATTATTTACTGTGTTTGAAAAGTCTCGCATAAATTCATTTACTCAGCTATTCATAGTTTTTCGAGAAATGGCTATACTTATCAATTTATATCTTTATTGTACATACATTTCCCGTAAAAAATTTTGTTAGTGATGGATTTTTAAGTGGAAACGCTATAATTTTTCAATGAAATTGGAAAACTGGTGTCCCTTTGAGTACAAAAATTCATCGTAAATAAGGTTAGATGTTGATGATAAATCTTCGAACCTTTTGCCTTACTTGTTTTTGTGGAATTTTTGTTTAGGAGTAAGTTATGAAAAATTTTTAAAATAACTTATGAGGAACATTTACTAATTGAATCCCTAGTAACACAATAATCCTAACTTTGTTTAGAATGTCGCAGTTTGATATGAAAGCAATATGGTTCCTTTAATTTCCGTAAAGGTAGGGCCTTTAAGTAGAGTTCTTACCATTTCATCGCTTTGTCGTCCTGTCCTGTATTCTGATTACATGAAGATACCTGTCTTTCTAATTATGGAATTATGTATTCTTAGATTATATGTGTGACCGAGTGTGTCAGTGCATTATGTATACTTCCTAGTAGTCGCGGCACGGGAAATTACGTGTTGACTTGCAGAGTAACCCGTTCAAGCTAGGTAGCTTAATCTGTATACAATAGCGTTAGGCATTCCTAGCGAAATGCTGGATTGTGGCTGCGCTTGTAGCACGTAGGCTAAATACCTCAAAACTGACCGGTATGGTATCGATTCCGTAAGTAACGAATGCTACATCGATAACTTTACCAGGATCAATAAGATCTCTTACATTGCCGTCATTTAAAATACGAATAAAAAACTACTTGATGAAAATGGCCTTTTATTCCATGGAAGGATTTA